>JASCZW010006059.1:0-114899 GCA_034211315.2 Aedes japonicus
CCATTTGAATTAAGCACTTGAATAAAAAAACACCAAATTTTTATGCAAACCGTTTGATGCACATGTCTCCCGGATAGCACAGGAGTGGAGCATTCGCCAAAGGGAACGTTCATTAATTTTGTCACGCAAAAAAGGACCATTTTCAAAACCCTCCCCATTTGTCATGTTTTTTATGGACCTTAAATTTTGTGTACAGATTATCACAATTCCCAAAGCTCCCTTCCATTAAAAGCATGACATAATTTATGAGCGACCCATCCATTGCAATTTTTCAGTAGCTCACCATAATATTAGACAAACAGAAATACCTCACTCATGTCGTTTTTAATTCGGTACAACACCGTATGTAAGGACGCCAACACTGCCGTTAATCGCATATTCGTCCCATATGGATAGGAAATCAAGAAAATATGGTACTGATATGCGATTCACGGCAGAATAAGTGCGAGTCATTAACAGCTAAGCAAACGTTCGTTAATATCATCATATATTAGGGGTAAGGGGATTTTACAGACTAAGACGATCCAAAAGAACCATACAAAAAGGGTGATCAAGGTGGGGGGAGGGGCTTTGTGTAGAAAAACGAACAATTTTGCGTGGCATAATTAATGAATTTTCAAAAAGTAAAATGACATTAGTTACTAAAATAAGCAAATGTAAAGTTCCACTTCGGTCGTCATTGTCATCAAGAATAAAAAGGAGGGGATGTGTTCATATAGCTTTATTCAATAAAAAGAAACAAGGAGGACATCTCCATTACTTTAGCAACGAATTCTCTTCTTCTTGTATTGTGAAACTATACTGTACTGTAAATAACCTCTTCCACCAACTTTTTTCACGTACTTTTTCGGCATTTTGGACTTCTCAATGCCATTAAATTGTCGAAATAAATGTTTTTCACCTTTTCTCCAACACAGAACAAAACAAAACAAATTCTTTGCCAGATTGGAAGGTAGTGCAACACTTCGAGAAGGTTGTCGCGCTTATTCGTTTACTCTTAATTTTCGATCAAAATATTTTTTTTATTCATTAATTTGTTTATGTATACAAAATTAATATTTTTTCGATTAGCATAGAGAGACGAATGTTTGAGTAATCTAAAAATGTGGTTGTCGATTTTTTTAAAAATCATTTTATTGCTTGAATATATGATTGTTGTTGGGCTTGGTAAAAAGTACCATAAGTAGCATTTATAAAAAAATATTTTTTTATAGCGTAGGAAATAGAGTAACGCTAAAAATAAAAGGCATTTATGTACCCTAATAAATGCTGAATATATATGGTTGAAAGCTTTAAAAATTCAGGCACTTGAAGACGGAAAATTTTAAATTGAATAAATATTGGACTTGGCAGTCGAAGTCACCCCGCTTTTCGGTACCAAACTTCAGGCAACTGACTAGATAGTTACAGCTCATCAATAGCAACTTTCCAGTCGGCTGCCCAAAGTTTGAAAGGCCTGACTTTTTAGGAGGCTTCTTTCTACGAAGTCCGTAGAACAACCTGATCTGCTGAAAAGTCAAAATGATAAATTTTTTGGTTTTGCTTGGAGAATCATCAAAATTGGTTTGCTATTAGAGAGGTCAATTTAATACTTTAATCACCATACATCATACATTTGAAATTTATTTTACGATGCAATTGTCCAATTTTTGAAAATCTGACCGCTCATATAAAAAGTTCATCACAGCTGATATCTCAATATGTTTCACACAAGAACATATTTGAAAATTTATTTTGTTTTAGTCTAATGCTTCGTGATCAAATATATATAACTATTATTTGTGGCTATACAGATAATGTATCAAGGCTTTAAGTTACTAAACGTCGTTCAGTATCAAAATTTAGCCCATAATTCTTGGGTGACTGTTCATATCAAATATTCCACAATAAATCCTTCCTTCACAACTAATTCCACGACGGTGTGTGGACTTTGCATGTGTTTCGCCATTGAACTTTTCGCCCGATTAACCATTCGTCCTTGCAGCTTATCGAACAAAGAAAATCAGCAACGCTCAGGGATCGTTTAAAATCCGTCTTTCACCATTGATGCTATCGTGTTGAATTGTGATTCCTAACGCCTATTGGGTCACGTGACCAACGACAAAAGCATAAAACCGGACGGTCGTCGTCGTCGTTGTCGTCATCGGTGGGTCCGGTCTAGGAAGTTGGGCCATCAAACCAAGCAACAGGAAGGTCGGAAGTGATTGTGTTTCGAGAAGCGAAGTCCTCACCGTTGAATGAAGAATAAAGCAACAAAACGAAAACGAATGCGAAGAAGTGTGTCAGAAATGTAAAAGATCCAATAGCTTCAATGTTCGGTTCACGGCCACAGGAAATACGGTTTGTTTGGATTGGTGGCTGGCGGAAGAGTATTGACATTTGTATTGACGATGTTTTCGAGAAGACTTGTTGTTTTTTTATTCTATATTCAAATTACATTCAGCTGAGAATAAACCATCAAGTCACAAATAATTCCCTTCTTCTGGTGAACATTTTCCGCGATCTGAACCAAACAAAGACCGTGTCGAAAGCCGTCCCATCGTCTTACGGAAGCATAAAGTTTTCATTTCAAAAGAGTGTCCTGTGTAGCACAAGGAAGGAAAGCTTCCCACCTCGACTCAAGAGTGGAACAAAGAGAGAGAAAGAGAGATAGAGAGAAAGAGCGAGAGTGAGAACATGCGAGCATGGGCCTCCATTCTGCTCCGCATCCTCCACGGGGCAAAATCAAAATATAATGAAGCGCGTCGACCTACAAACCATCAACATCCTCAGGATCAGGAACGGTTGGGAAAATTCCTCGAACCGGGCCGGTGGCAGACGACGGCGACGAGATATTGGTCTCTGGAGCTTCTAAAATGTACATAGAACAAAGACGAAAATGCCTGTTGGAACCCCGCGTGGACCGTCTTGGGCATCGAGTAACAAAAGGCACCGCAGACAGGCGTGGAAAAAGGAAAAATAAAAAAAACGAGACGACCAGGATCGGAAAAAGGTCCCGAGAAGAAAGCATATAAAAGAATTTATTCCTTTCATATTCCTTTGGAAGATAAATTATTCAGCCTTAAGTAAGGGAAACACATGACTGGTTTTTTATTGTTTTTCTTCGAAGACGAACGTAACACCAGTAGGCTGGTGAGTTGGGGGTGGGGACTCTCCGAAAGAAAAAAATCACAAAAGAACACATGCTCTTCGTCGAATTTTCCTCCGACGACCGACGCCAAGGAGTGGTTCCTGTTTGGGAGCGAGAGATTTGCTACTTGTGGCACATTTTGGCATCTGTGGATTTGTTGTTATCTTCTCGCTCTGGATGTAACTGTCAGTGCTCTCACTCTCAACAACTTACTGCTCACCATCAGATCTCACGCACGGCATACAATTCTGCTCCATATTGCTCACACGTGGAGGTAAACGTGCGCATACGCACTACCTATTGGGTC
The DNA here is from genome assembly GCA_034211315.2 of Aedes japonicus. NCBI lineage: Eukaryota > Metazoa > Arthropoda > Insecta > Diptera > Culicidae > Aedes > Aedes japonicus. The sequence continues at coordinate 3,438 of JASCZW010006059.1, forward strand.
TAGTGACAGTTTTACGTTATGCCTTCTACACTGTGTGGTTGGAGATTTTTTGTTATCGTAGGTTTCCTTTTAAGTTTTCTCGTGGCCATAAAAATAAACGATCTGTGAAAACTTCTTCGGCAGATACGGAGGGACTGTTTTGTTAGCTGAACACATTGTTGCTTCGAAGTTTTTTTTTTTTATAATTTGAAGCTGCTGATTATTTTAGCGTCAAATTTGTTGTATAAGTAGGGAAGGTTATGAATCATTTGGAAACGCAGTTAGAGATATTCATTTACGTTTTACGATTTTTTTTGAGGCAGAAGAAACTACATAAAAAAAAAAAAAAAAAAAACATCAGAAAACAATAGATGGTTGATGCATATTCTATTTTATAACTTTTTATTTGTTTAAAATTTATCAATATTTACATTTCATGATAATCTAGGTGCTCCAACATATACCATAACGTATCCACCTTAATTGTTAAAATATGTACCTAGTCGACATTTTTCATGCCTAAGCAGTTCATCAGTATTTAAAACAGGTTTTTATTCTTGCGTGACAGTATTAAACTAATACTAATACCACAGACAATACTAATTTTAAAACTAAAAACAAACTAAAATTAATTTTAACTAAGCATAGAGCGAATTAATCATCGCAAAAGGAGATTCTTTAAAAGTCTTTAAAAGTTAATTTTGATCAAGTAACACACCAAAGTATTTCACTTGACTTGACCAAGAAATTGGAACACCGTTCATAGTAACTATGTGACTACTACTAGGTTTCAAAAAAGAAGCTCTAGGTTTATGTGGGAATATTATAAGTTGAGTTTTGGAAGCGTTGGGAGAAATCTTCCATATCTGTAAATAAGAAGAGAAAATGTCTAAACTTTTCTGCAGTCTCCTGCAAATGACACGAAGGCTTCTTCCTTTAGCGGAAATGCCTGTGTCATCGACAAACAATTATTTCTGGCAACCCTAAGGGGCTGTTCATAAACCATGTAGACAATTAAGGGGGGGGGGAGGGGTTTCGAAAAAGTCTACGTTTGTCTACGATGGGGGAGGGGGGGATATACCAAAAGTCTACGTAGACATTTTTTCTATCTCTACAAAACGGATATTCATACCCTCCATGCAGAGAAAAATACCGTCATAACAAACATATTCCAGGTAAATCCAAACATAAAATTAGTATATTTTGGCCGCAAACATAAACTTGCTTTCCTTTTAACATATTCTATGTTTTTAACCAAAGTGACAACGATGTTTGAAATTAAAATCATATTATGTTTATTTTCAACATATCAAAGATACGAATAAACGTACAAATTTTGGATTTTACTGGTTGCGTTCTAAATTTTATTTATTTATTCTATGAGTCTAGGTTTTCTTAGTCCTGGATTGAGCTTAAATACTAACATGTTCCAGTTACAAGAAGTTTGCTTAGAGATGCACTGCACACAGTTTCGGACCCTGAACTTTGTAAAAATTGAAGCGATACATCAAATCAGTATAATATGACAGCTAATTGAATAATGGAGCATAACATCCCGTTCACACTACAACCTATATTACGTGATATAGACTATCTTCATATTAGCATCTATATATCTAAAGACTGTCTACGTTAAATTTCGGACACCAGAAAAATAGTAGCAAAACCAAATTTACACATTATTCAAAAATACCGATTATTTATTTCACAATAATAGATTTATATCTACATTAGAAACAATGGGTTGAGATGTTATTCATCCTTTTTGTTAAATTCTCGAACTTCCTGTGGTACACCGGTGATCAGGTTCCGTACGGTATCCTCGGAAACGCCCACCGTGACGATTTTCCATCTTCTCTAGAAATCATTGGTGTCATTTGCTTTCTTCTTAGTTTCGAAGAGTTTCTGCTTAACTAGAGCCTAGTACTTCTCTATTGGGCGAAGTTCTGGACAGTTTGGTGGATCGGCTGTTTTTGGTACATATTGCTGACCTCTTGAATAATGACATTTTATAATTACATAATGACCTCTTGTACCTTATACCATTTCAGGACGGAGTTCGCATAGTGACAAAACAGACTGGAGAGTCGTGATTTCTGATTAACAATAGTATCCGCTATTGCAGACATTCTTTCTCGTACATATCCTTATTGATAGTGTCGGTAGAGACAAAACTTTTAGATTTTCGACCACAACTACATATGGCCTGCCAAATCAAATACTTCTTCGAAAATTTGGACACCTTCTTTGTCCGAAAATACTTGGCAACGGCGTTCTTTTGCATTGCGGTATAAAAAACCAGACCCTGAAGCTATTTAACGTCTTAGAGTACGTATGTTTCGTCGTCCATAATGATACATAAAAATGTTTGCAAAACAATGGGTGTCAAGCACCTTAGCACGACTTTTTGCAGTGAAATTTTACATTTCATCACAGTTGGGCACCTTTTTCACTTTGTACGGCTTCAGTCCTTGCCCCTGTTTCAATTTTTGTACGTATGATTTTGCCTTTTTCGCCATATTTCATACAGAAAGATTGTCCATTTATCGGGAGCATACTTTTTGATTTGTTCCACTTCCAACCTTCCGATCTACAGTCAACTGCTGGACAAATGATTTGCAAACACATAACACGGTACTTTTGGGAATTTTAGTTTCTTGGCAGGATCGCTTACCGATAAATTCGTATTTCGCTGCCTTTTGTAAAAAATGCGTGTCCACTTGATTCAACGCCATTTTACTGAATGTAACAAGAATATAAACATGTTGAAATAAAGTGGAGGGTTTCAACTGTCACATGAGTGAAACGTCTTAGCGATTCGTGAAATAATTCAAAATCTACACAGAAATAAAAGTGTCCGAAATTAACGTTGACAGGCTTTAGCTTTCACCAAAAATAATTTGCTGGGCATTTGATATCAATATCGTAATGTACGTGAACGGAGTTTAATGCTAAATGCTAGAATTACTGTCTCTAATTATCTTTTCGAGAGGAAAAAAAAGGATAGTAAGAGACAGTAATTTGAGCGTGTTGGTTGTGTTTCTCTGTTCGTTTTTTAAAACATAGATAGATGGAATGCATGGTACCAACCAGTGTTGGAATTCTCACAAAAATATCAGTTTATCGTGCGCTACCTTTTCATTTGCGAACTTCCCGTTGCTAGTTTCCCACGCGAACGTTTCTTGAGTGAACTTTCTGGGATGAGAGAATGAAACATCGCGAACTTTTTCTACTCGAATCATCGACGCGAGGATACGAAAAAAATCAGATCTTTTTTTACTCTAGATCATTACACCACATTCGTTCTTGAAAAGCAAACTGCGCATTTCATTGAAATGAAATCTAGACAGAAAGATATCTCCCTTAAATGACACTCCGCATGATGACTGTGTGGCCGGGGTGGTTGGGTTGAATTTGTCCTCAATGCGTCACGCCATTCCAGCAGATGTTTCCTACCACTCGACTTTTGCGGCGACACAATACTTAAAAAACGAACATCACAACTCACGTGAAGATTGCCTACACATACTCACCAGAGAAAAAGAACAAAGCCGAGGAGATATTTGGTTGGATCGGATCTCGAATACGAGTGAAACGTTGTGAGATGGAGGAACAAAAGATCTTTCGCGATGAGAACTGAAACGTTTCCTCACTCTGCGCTTTCATAAACTTTAGATTGGAGTTCGTTCGCGAACTTCGAGTGCGAAGTTCCTCGGTGATATATCATTGCACTGAGTAAAGAGTGAACGTTTTCTGAAAATAATTTTTCCAACACTGGTACCAACTCAATAGTAAGTTTATGAGGTCAACCACCCAAGCAACACATCTCTGTCATAATTGGTTGCAGAAACTTGATTGTGACTTAATTGAGTCACATTGCAGTAACTTTGACTTATTTGCAACAAATGTGCTACTAGAGCTTTTTTTTTATTTATACGTGAATGAGATGATATTTGATAGTTAACTTGCTCCCATTTGACAAACATTTAGTAGGGGATTTAGCGCTTGTGGGACAAAGTAGAAAATACATTAAGAGGTCTGGGAAGACGTCAACTTGCTTTGGAAAACATTCAAAGAAGATAAACTAAGCTTGATATCTAAAGTGTAAATTAAAATAGCCGCATATGCTTTTATTGTGGACTGCATTTTGTGACAAAAGTGAACGCAGAGCAACGCAAAACCATCCAAAGGCATATATTTCGTCGAAGAAAATAAGGCCACTCAAGATTCTGTAGCAACGCTAGGTAGAAATTCTTTGTGAGGTCGTCGAGAACGGAGCTACGGAAGATCTATGGATAGAATTACGTTTTGTTGAAATCATTGGACTTGACATTCAAGTTTTTTTTAGGACAATTCCACCAGAAACTTCCGTTGATGAACTTTAATTATTGGTTCAAGCAGCCATGGTGTGGGCATCATTAGCATTTGCATAATTGATTGTTGTAATTTTTTTATTTATGCAGTATTTCTATGAAACAAAATTGAAATGAATAACTGAATAACCTGATTCATAAACCGTTCCTCAAACAACCACAGCCATATTGTAAGACATTTTCCATAAATTTAAAAAAAAAATGAATTTGATAAAGTCTACGTAGATTTTAGGGGAGGGGGGAGGGGGTGGGTTTTTGGAAAAAGTCAACGAAAGTCTACGAGGTGGGAGGGGGGTGGGGTTTGAAAGTGTCAAATTTTGGTCTACGTGGTTTATGAACAGTCCCTGATGTCGGCCCAAGAATGCTACCCTGAGAAACTTCAGCTCCAACACGTAGTCGATAAAGTTTGGAATTCTGATAATTTACCTGTAGAGATCTGTCAGTTACATAATTTTGGATTAATTTCATAATATAAAGAGGAAAATTTTCAGTTTTTCAATTTAGCAATCAAACCATCATGCCAATCACTGTCGAATGCTTTTTCTATGTCCAGAAGAATAACTCCAGTCAAGCAGCCTTCAGATTTGTTTGTACGTATTAAATTAGTAACTCTTAGGAGTTGATGACTAGTTGCATGGCCATAGTGAAATCCAAATTGCTCATCAGAAAAAAATAAGTTTGTATTGATATGAAGCATAATACTATTCAAAATTATCTTTTCAAAAACTTTACTTATTGAAGTAAGTACACTTATTGGTCTGTAACTAGAAGCTTCAGCTGGATCTTTCTCGGGCTTCAAAATTGGTATAACTTTGGCATATTTCCATTTGTCAGAAAAGTATGCCAAATGGAAATATTTATGAAATAATCTTACCATGAATGACAAGGTAATTACTGAGAGTTTGTTGATGAGTACATAGAAAATTTAATCATCACCTGGAGGTTTAATATTTTTGAACTTTTTAGTTATAGTTTTTGCTATTTCCAAATCAGTGCCCCAGGATTCATCTGAAATATTTTCCCGGGGGAAATATTCAGATAATCACGAGTAGCCTGATCCACAATAGGACAAGTAAGACCCAAACTGAAAATATGGGGACTCTCAAATGCGTAGCACATTTTTGAGCTTTGTTAATAATATATTATCATCTTCTTTGAGCGCTGGAATATGCTTTTGAGGGTTTTTTTCAAAATTTTGGAGAGTTTTCAAAAAGGTTAGGAACTCGGGTCTAATTTTGACACATTATTTGCAAACTGTTTGTTTCTCAGGGCAGAGAAGCGTTTTTTAATATGTTTTTGCAAATCTCGCCAGATAACTTTCATGGCGGGATCGCGTGTTCTTTGATATTGTCTTCTATGGATATTTTTCAGACGGATCATAAACTGAAGATCGTCGTCAATTATAATTGAAGTGAACTTTGCCACGCATTTTGGATCTAAGGCAGCTAGAAGTAGTCAGAGATATAAGAACCGTATCGCTATCTTTTTAAGTTTCCGAAGGAATATAAGGATCAAAGCTATATTCCATGAATGTTTGATATTGGTTCCAACCAGCTCTGGGGTAATTAAAAGTAGAACTATTGGGATTAGAAACTATTTTTTGTGGTATTTCAAAAGTTACTGGAACATGATCCGAACCGTGAATGGAACGTGATTGGAACACTGTTGAGCTTGTACGATTGAACACATTGTTTTTCGTTTTAAAACATTTGAATGACATTTTTTATGTTTAAAAATGCCATGGAATCAATCATAAAATGAAATATAACAATCCTTTTTTTTAAATTGAAATTTTTGATGGATTTCGAAAAAAGTCCATATTTTGTTTTGATGACTATAAATAATCAGTTCAGTGGGCAAACTTGGAGTTCTTTAGTTCGTCTTTCGAAAAATCTTCGAAAAAATAAAAATTATACATGTTCCGAGCAAAAAACGAATCGTGCCCCATCTTACAAGCCTTTCCTTTATCTAAACGATCACATAATGAATATCTACACCAATAAGGTGAGAGCAATTTAGTTATCGAAAAGCAAATTGATGACTGTCCCGCAGAAAAATAATGTTGATTCCAGAAAGTGAGACAATCCAAACTATCGGAAAGTTTCGAGGGTAAAAAATATGATATTGGCGTAGAATTAAACTAACCGAGAATATGCTAATATGCTAAACTTTTTTGTTTGACAAAGGCTATCTAATCTTTCGTTCGGTTTGCCAAGTTGTACTTAGAAAACATCATCCAAAAGCTGACTGCTTTATCAGAGGCAATTTAGAAGCATAACTTTCTTCTTGAGCCTGGAAGAGGAGCTACTTAAGGTAATGGATCTGAGCAAGATTTTGGGCTCAAGAACGAAAAACGAATTAGTGGATGTTATAGATTGAGTTGATAACTCAGCTGATCAGGAAATCAGGATGGAGTTTGGATATTGTTCACTGAGAGGCCTTGTAATATGTTTGAATAACAGTAGAATTTTTTTTTGTAAGAATAAGATTTTGAGAAAATCTGTATCGTTATAAATGAATATAATTAAGGTATAAACAACCATGTTGTATCACTTATACTGAAATAAAACGAACGTTTCTGTAAGGTTCCATCGCCACATTTATTCTCTTTAGTGAGATCTGCTTCAAAGTAATCGGGATTTTCAGCTTTTGGACGCCGTCCTCACTTTTTTGGAATAATTTGCTTTAACAGTGTCTCATAGTATGCCCTGTTTGAGACGAATTCCAACAATTTTCGAAGGTTTTCTAACTTTTTTTCTGCTATTGGGATTGGTTCAAGATTGATAGATGGAGGCAGAGTAACAAGACCGGTTCTTTATTTATGGTAAGCTCGCAAAATTCTATGTCACTCAATTTGTATTTATAAAACATCACTCCGGCAGCTTTCATGGTATACTTAAAAACGCATAGATTCCACTTTGATCCCGTCTCTGCCAACCTTCGATTTTATATCCGTGTGATCTGACTCAGTCGAGTTATAAGTCCATGACACTGGAGAAGTCTGCACATTGTAGACGAAATACGCGTATCTGTCAAGATAAGCAAAGGTAGTTGAAATTAAATGAAAAATACTAATTTTGCTTCTCATTTCTAGTTACAGCAAAAGTGTTAAAATTCCCAAAGTCAACGTCAAAGTCTATTCCCAAAACGTTACAAGTATACTCTGAGTATGGATAGAACACAGTGCATCTATCATAAAAGTGGCACTAGGGACAACGAGCTGAGGAGAAAGGTGTTGAGGTACGTGAAAGGCAACCCATCTGTCTCCATACGTAATTTGGCATAGAAATACGATTCCAACTTTTCCATCGCGCGCAACATCCTTTCAAGAGAAGGATATAAGTTTTTTTTTTTGTGCCAATAAATATCCAAATCGCTCCCTGAAACAAAATTTAGTGGCTCGAAAGTGAACACGATTACTACACGAACGAGTTTTTAAGAAATGCTGTATTTTAATGGATGACAAAACATATGTCAAAATGGATTATAAACAAACCCCTGGACAACAATTTTACCTGGTAACTGGTCGTGGAGATGTCCCTTCCAGGTATATAATTGTTTTTGCTGGTAAGTTTGCTCGGAAACTACTGATGTGGCAAGGAATCTGTAGTTGTGGCCTTAAAACCAAGGTTCTCATCACATCTCACAGAATGACGTCGAAGGTTTTCATTAAAGAGTGTCTGAAGAAGCTGATTTTACCCTTCATTCGACAACACAAGACCAATGTTATGTTTTGGCTAGATCTAGCCAGCTACCAGAAGTCGAAGGAGGTAGTAGAATGGTTTGCAATGTTAATTTCGTCGCCATGAGAATAATCCTCCGAATTGCCCTGAGTTCAGACCGATCGAAAAATATTGAGCAATTGTCAAGCGAAAACGTCGAGGATGCGGTATAGAAGTGACAAATGCACAACAAATGCGTTCAAAGTGGAATAAGTTCGCCGGTACAGTGTCACCAGCGTCTGTGCAGATCATGGTGGCATCGATCACAAGTAAAGTGCGACAATTCGTTCAAAACGGTGAGATGTAATAACATGTATATATATCGTTTGAAAGCTGAATAAATACCCTTCTGTTTGACGTTTTGATCAACCGTGTGTGTTGTTTAATTCTTGAGTTATGATCACTTGAATGTGCCCAAATGTACTTTGAATCGGGCTTCACAAGGTGGATCGATCAAGTAGTAGGCAAGAGCGGACCCCTTTCAGCACAGGTTGGACTGAATACAATGCAGACAATTTCTGTGTACAGCAGAGACCACGCCGGCTACTTGGTTCAATTAGTAAGTGCTCCTTCCGTCGCTACCGAGAAACAATATCACAAATTTCTTATCGTTGTTTCTGTCGTTGTTTACACCAAAAGAGGGCCCACGATTCACAAGGGTGGAATAATCACAATGAAAGCAAAGACTGGAGAACTCAAATTTCAGAAACCAAAAAAATAAGCCCAGAAAACCCATATAGGTACAAACCAAGAAAAGAGAGCTAAAAAAATTGTTATCACAACACTCAAGGTCAAAACCGAGAAGTCAAACTGGTATGGTAATCATAATGTCATAATTTTAATAAATTCTGAGAAATAAATTCATTAAAAACAATCTTAAACTTTAAAATCTTTTATGTCAAATGTTTCAAAATTATCTTCCGTGTGGTATGGTAATGGCGTTTTTATTTTTATTTTTGAGCTACAGACCTAGATCTGAAGAAAACGATAGCTCTGTAAATCGTTTATTTCTTAGAGAAAAATGTCCATTTTTTTCAAGCAACCACTGTTGTTACCCTACGTGTACTTCCCGTACAGTTTAATCCGTGAGCTATGTGTAGAGTTACTGAAAGTTATGTAGTACGTCTTGTCAATAAATCTGAAGTTTAACAAAACATGTTTTCTTGAGAAGGCAGATAATCCATGATACGTTCAGGAGCATTGGAGTACATCAAAACAGCCAAGGCTGGCTTTCCTCTCAAACTGGCTGTTAGCCTCTTCAACTGTACGGGCAATTCCCATTATGTTTAATAAATAGTTGGTAAAATATTTTTCGTTATTTTAAATATTTGCTATTTTAAGCTGATGCAGGAAAAATAAGCTTTGCGTGATTTCATCAAGCAGAACATAGCAGAATATTGTTGAAATGAAAATTGTTCGTTCCATTTTCGAACCCATTCCTTAGTCGGAAGAGCATCCAAACATCTTTTAACACCACCTCCCTCCGCAAACAAAGACACGTGCATCCCTCCATGCCTAAGCTCTCTAAGCTCTCTTCATAACGGCTCGACGAAAAGCATCCTTCTGAGCGCCACAGCGCCGTTTTCATCGATTTTCACCGCACTCTCAATTTCAATGCGCTCCGAACGCTCTTTGTTTAGCAAACCGAATCAGATCCAACATCTCCAGTTGGTACGCCGTCCATCCCTGTAGTCAGCAGTATCAAACCAGTTACTGAGAGCCGTGCTCGTCAGTAGTTTTCGAGCCGTCGTCCGAGTGTGTAACGCCTGCGATTGTCCCCGAGTAAAAATAGCCACTACTGTGTTACAGGGCAGGATCAAAAACTTTTGGCACTGCCTTTCGCCCCCTCCGGCAGCCTCCTGCGAAGCCGTGATTACAATCGAAGAAGAAGAAGAAAAACTACACCTTACTATATGTGAATCGAGTGACTGTGCTGTGAATGTGCGACCACACGTGACCGCCATCCTCCGCGCACCGGTTTCAGTGTGCAATCGAATGATGATGGGTCGTGAACTGGGAACCGGATCCTGAGCGAGGGGGTCCCAGGGTGGGTGTGTGTTTGTGCACACGAGTGCATGTGAATAAAGCAGTGGCAGCGGGGGAGGAACCCCACCTAGGAAAAGGACTTCTACTTAATGGGAGCTGAATTGAATTGAAAACTAGTCAAGCTGGTTTGAAGAATACCGAGAAAAGCTCCGAGTGTCCGGCGGGGATGGTGGTGTGACTCCACGGTGGGTAATTTGTTCTGTGGTGGAAGGAGTATGGATTATTTTTTCCCACGAAGTGCAGTTAACTGTATGCGTGTGGGGGTGTGAGTGGGATTGGAAAAACTTTTCCTTTGCCCCTCTGAAGACGGATTTAGCAGAGAGAAAAGGCAGAGCGGTCGGAAAAGGTAAAAAACGGGTGGTTCTAGGAGAAGAAAACACCGAAAAGTAGCAAACGGAATGGAAAACTTCGAGGATGTTTGTTTGAAGTACGATAAGGATTGATCTTTTTCGGGAAATATTTTTGGTTGGTGTACTTTTAATCGAGTTTATTTACTTCTAAAATTTGTGGCTTTAAAGCCAACGGTGAGCAGTGAAAAAGTGGAAGCCTTCGTAGTAAATTTTCTATGCAACTGACTGAGACGAATCAACCGTAATAGGAACCGTTGTAGAACATGTCACAACAGGCTTGTTAACACCGTGTTTTTCAAAGTTTTCAACCTGAAATCAGGGTTGCTACCATTTATTTCGATTCACTTGAAGTCGTTTGCCGCTAGCTTGTTCGAAAAGGTAAATTTCACAATATACGTATGGCCCTCTTGGAATTCGGGCGCATAAATCCAGGTTTGTCACAGAACTGTTTTGACTTATGCAAAATGTTATTTAGTTGAAACGAATATATTTAAGTGTACTGTCATGTTTTTTTTTCTTTAAAATTACTCCGACGGCGTTTGGATTAGCTAGCAAATTTTCTATGGAATTCCCGCCATCATATGCCGCACACTGGATTGATTAAAGTCAGCGCACGGGAAAAAATCTGGTGCTCGAAACTAGCAAAATGGTTCATGATATCATGAAAAACGTATTTTTTCATGTTATGAATATACACCATGAATAAAAGTCATGAAATCATGAATCAGGTTACTATGATCCAACGTAACACCACTATGGCGTTATGTTTTTGATTTTTTATGCTGAAAGTGGCAACTTGGTTCATGAAATCATGAAGCATTAGATTAGTAACCATAAATTAAATTCATGAAAACATGCACTACTATTCATGATTATTGGCACCTGTCATTTATGATTCCAATTTTAGTGACGAAAACGGACAGTTTGGTTCATGATATCATGAAGCATTTCGTTTGGAACTACGAAAAAAAACATGAAAACATGAACATTATTCATGATTCCATATAGGTACCATGAAGCGAGTTCATGGTAACATGAAACATACTTATAAATATGAGAAAAAAACGGATTCTTTTAGGAGTTTGATAAGTAAACTCATTTTTTTATTTCAGTTTTTGATTTCGATTCAATTTTAGTATATTACGGAAATGGCATGAATACAAAGGAAATGAGGATTTACAATCGATAGCTTTCAGCAAATCACGTGTGCTCTTCGGCAGCTCCACGAACGACGCTGGTATTTTAAACATACAGGTTTGTAGAAACAGCCACAGTGGCCTACAATCCGGCGTGTACTGCAGGTTCACCACGGACGTTACGTCCATGCTCATACATATGGATTGCAGTATGTTTTCTGCTTTGTACTCGGAGCCACTGAAAACCACGATAATGGATTTATCGGGTCGCGATGCTCCTACCGTGATTATTTGCGGCTGCATTTGGACATTTTCAAATTTTGTTCGAAGAAACTCCAATCGCTGGTTGATCTTGACTTCGACGTCACCCGCAGTCCACATGAAAAAAAAAAGAAAGTAACCATACAAATATGAACTCAACAACAAAATAGCACCAGATTGTTGAATTTTAAAAACATTTGTATGTGACAATCGTAATCACAGTTTTAACCCTATTTTGTTTACGAGAAGTCTCGTTAATAAAGCAATAAAAAAACTGTTTTGTTTCTTGGGTAAATTAAAAAAAAAATATTTGTTCCACCGTTAATTTCGAAAGCGAATCGCTTTCCGGCCATCTGGTAGGTGATGTAAATGAGACGGAGAATGAGTGATTACTTCAATACCGCATTTACTGATTTCATAGTTATGCGGATCAACTACATATGCATCCAGGTGTTCATCGAACACACAGGCCTTATATGTATGGCAGACAAATGTTATCACTTCATTACAATCACTTCACAAGCAATCGTCATCAATGGTTCCAAAACCATATTTTTCAATAAAGCGATAACTTCAAACACCATTGCACGATTATAATTAGGCAAGCTGTGCAGAAATATGGTGAATGCTGTTCCAGTTTTCTGAATTGATGTTAGTAGATCATCATCAAGATGCCTTCGCATATCCTGCCATAAGTCCTCGTGTTGATTCTCATCATCAACTATGGTATCACAATTTCGTGGTGTTGATAACTGCTCGGAATTAGATTCATTCCTGTGGTCTGAAGCATCAGCAACGCTAAAACAAAACAAAATAAATAAAAATTATCCTTAAATCATATTTTTTTGTGAAATTAGGGTAAACAGCGTAATTTGGACACTCTTAAAAACCACTTTTATTTGGACACTTTAATTTGATTTTGCTGGGAGTGTCCAAACTGAAATGGTTGAAGTTATCTATTACCTGTTATCTACTGGTGCAATATGTAGCCTCTTAGATCTCCAATCTTTCGGTTCAATTTGAGGGTGTTCCTTTCTTAGATGGCGTACAAAACATCTACTGTTTGTATATTTTCTGCCACAGTTTTCTTGGACGCATTTGAAATGACTGTGTTGGTTCAGATGGTGAGAAGTGACACTTGACAAATATGCCATCAACACTTTTACTTCAGGGAATCTCCGATTGCAAAGGAAACATACTAGTCCAGAGTTACTCATGGCGGGTGGTGTTGACTATAATAAATTGAAACAAAGGTTGTAGTAGTAATCTTGTATTTCGTTTGAAAAACAATGCATAAGGCCAAATTAAAACTTGCCTGCTTTTTTATTCACACACCAAAGCTATCACGCTAGATTAGTCAATATAGGGGAACTGTTCAATTTTTCATCTGATGCTCCCATATTCATCTCATTCTCAGAAAAATTGAAACATCAATTGATTGATTTCACTCCGACATAAACAAAAAAAATGTTATAAACGTGCACGTTTACGTAAAATCGTTTACTGTCTTCAGTGAACGTATACCTTTCAGCATTCCAAACATTCTAAACTTTATTTGCAGAATACTGCAGAATATCTCTATAGAGATTGATCGAGGAGGTTCTTATTCTATCGTGTACATCGGCAAATACAGCTTCTAGGCCCCACTATTTTAAGGCCCCCCACACACGCTCCGAATGTTGTACAACATTGACTCCGCCCCTTGGAAATTTGGTCGAGTTGGAGTGTCTGTGTCTTACGACAGATTTGGAAAACCGTCCGACAAACCTGGCATACAACTTCGCCACAGATTCTCCGACTTTACACCAACTCGACCAAAGAGGGTAGAGAACGGATCAATCACCCCACGACCCTATTCCAATCATGGGGTTAACAAGAACTTAGGGCACTCATTTTGTGTAGTATGATACTATACATAACATTGCTTTACATTTACATGTGTTAATTGCTGCTGTCTTGACATGACCGCGAATTGATAGTGACAGTGATTAACGTATAGGTCAGAAGTAAGTATGGAATTCGAAAGTCAGACTTCCGAACTTTAATTTAGTGAATAGTCTTCAAAGCTGTCGATTTACAAAGATTTTCTAACTTACCTCCACTTCCAGTATGAAGCTGTCTTGAGTCTCTTTAACAGAAGCCTTCTAAACTATTTCCAAACTATTTAAAAACAAAAAAATCAAACCTAAAAATTATTTGACACAAATAGCTTATAGTTTCATGTGATTTTTGAATAAAAACGTTTTAGTGTCACCCTAATCGAATAAAAATCAAGATGAAAAAAAAAACTGACCGCTAGGTTTTGTTGCTGCATCTTTTACTGCTGCTGCGACTACGCGGTAAGCTGTGCTCTTGATGTTTTCACACTATAATTAAGCACAAGTTAGTTTTTTTCGAGCATTTGTTAGGATTTTAAAACCTTACCTGAAAATTACCGCCGACCGGTAGGCATGCTTCGATTGAATTGATGAAATTTTTTTGACAGGTTGACAGCTTTGCGTTACGCTTATAGAGCGACCATGAATCAAATTCATGGATACGTTTGTTTTGGTTCATGATTTTTGGAATTTTAGTTATAAAGCATGAATGAGGGTCATGATTCCATGACTCAGCGGTATGATATTTTATTCCGAGTTGGATTCATCAAAACGGGAATTGATTTATAATAACGCTTGTGGCGATCATGACTCATTTTCAAGCGAGCAGTTGTAATTATTCATGATAATTGTGGTTTTCGTCATGATATCATGAACCATAGTCAAAATGTCATGAAGTGACACATTTTATGATTTCATGAATTTTTATTCATGAATCCGGCAACGGATTTTTTTCCGTGCGGCCATTCTTTCCAACATCATGTCAACTCTGCAGCGTCGTTAGTCGATATTACATATTTTTTTTAAATTTCGTGTAATAGCAAGAAAAAATTGAAGATGTGACCTATTATTGATTACGGGTATTTGTCTTTGATCAGTAGTTTCATGTTCTTTAAACAAGTTGTGTTGCTAGGGAGGGATATCAAGATTTCAGCGGGGATAACATTGACATAGTAGAAGATCGACATGGGAGTTTGATTATGAACATATTTAAATTGAGCTTTTCTCGTAATTATGTATAGAGGTCGCAAGAGGGCTTAGTCCAAAATTTAGGCAATTGTTTTAGCATATTCATGAAAACTCTCATATGATATTAAAGGGCAGTTCAGAAACCTCGTAGACAATTCAGAGAGGAGGGGTTCAAAAAAGTCTAAGTTAGTCTACGATGGAGGAGAGAGGTTTATCAAAAGTATACGTAGACCTCTGTTTTTCTATCTCTCTACAAAACGGATATTCATACTCTTGAGCGTTATACACGAAGGATTGAAACAATTATTAAGACCTTGCGTATTATCCCCGTGCCACCGAGAGCATTTTCGGAATCCATTTCTGAGCCAAGTATGCTCGACCCCTCATGGCTTAAATGAAATATGACAACGTGCTTAGTAAGTTTTATTGCAATTGAAACCAATCTGAATCGTGAAATCTGTTCTAATTTGTAAGCTTTCAATGCACTTGTACCACTTTGTTCTTATATTCAATATCATAAACAATTTTGCGTTAGCTTGGTCTTTTTTCGGACAACGATTTTTGTGTCTTTGAAACCAGAAATTGCAGCATTTACTGAGGATGGTCTTTGATTCCGGCAGCATATGTAGGTGTTCAAGGGTGGAGCTAATGGTGTTCCGTAGGTATGCGCTGGGACTTCGTGAATTTTAAACATCGTTGGTTTGTGGTGACTGAATAAATAATAGGCATACGGTGTATCCCAACCATGACCTGTTGGGACGGCTTTGATAGAAATGGCAGGACTTGGGGTGTTCAATGCCTTCAGTAGGTCGGAAAGTTTCTTGGATCCCATGCTGTACTTAACTGAATTATCAGAAAACGAGTTGTACCCATGTTGAGCAGCTGATGAGAAGTATGGCGTTGGTTACGGGGTACGGTGCCATGAAATACTTTGGACCCAGGTGCTGTTATAGGTTGAACGATGGTTGTGCAACTCCGTTGATGTAACCTGCGTGACCGGATGGGAAATACTCCTGATGTCCGAAGCTAACCGGAGCTTCACGTTTTCCATGTGGCGTCTTAAGTGGGGCCTTCTTAAGGGTCGATGCTGGAGCTGATGAAGATTTCTTTTGAGCTTCTTTGGCGGCTGGAACGGCAGCCAGTAGCAGCACCAGGGCTGCGACCTTGAAATACAAGAGAATGAGAAGAGAAGAATAACGGTAGTAACGTCATTTACACCAATCCATCTTACTTTTGTTCAATATCCTAATTTCCTTAAAAGACCTTAGTTTCGACTAGAGACCAGAATGGCTAATTTTTATTTACCCATTCACAAATCTTGATAAGGTTGTCAAAAGATTTCTTTTCATTTCTTTGCTTCCTGATCCGGTCAACACCATACCTCGTTTTCATTGAGTAATTTTTAACTAAAATATTGCTATGTAACTTTACCAGAGAAAATCAAGTAAATTTGTCATACAATGAAAGAGATATGGGGTCATGAACGGTCAACACTTTATTTTCGTTCAAAAAGAAACAAAAAATAGATTATCGTTTGCATCATGGCTTTATTTTCCTATAAAAGTGTTTCTTAAGTACCAAAACATCGCCAATCATAGTAGGTACTATAATTATCATAGCCATACCTTGAAAATGATCACTTGTCTTGCCTCAGTTGTTTTACAAAAAAATAATGTGTTAGTTACAATTTGAAGCAATTGAAACTATTAGCAGATAAATTTAAAAAAAAAATTTAAGACACGGTTAAACTTAAATAGACCATGAACACTCTTATTTTGCTTCTGTTAGTATTGTCAAAACTCAAATTAACGGGTGGCAACTAAAATTGTGGATTATTCGAGACCCTCATGCTCAACAACAAACAAGCTCAAAGAGAAATGAGAGTGTGTATTAGTTTTCTCTCTTTCTCCTCTTTCTTCTAAAATTTTATGTTTGTTTACGCTTGCTCAGTTTTGCTCAAAACGCCGACAAAACAAGAAGAATTTCGTGAAGTTCTACGAAATCTCGGCAAAAAGTATACGGTACAACATTTTAATGGCGAAAATGTTACGGCTTCGACTGTTTACCATATCCCAAGATCCCAAGATGGATGCAAAAGACCGTCGTTCTTTTAAAATTGCGTCGAATCAGGTGGAAGTGCACAAACGCATTTTGTACGAATGGCAGCAAAATCCAAATATATCTGTACGCGATCTTGCTAAGAAACTAAAACTGTTGAAAAGTTCCGTGTTGTGTGTTTGCAAATCATTTGACCAGCGCTTGGCTGTAGATCGGAGGGTTGGAAGTGGAACAAATCGCAAAGTATACTCCCAACAGATGGACAAGAAGGTGGATTGAGAAAAATCCAAATCTTTCTGGCAAAATGTAAATCTCAAAGTTGGGAAGGCACAAAAAGTGAAGCAAAAAGTCAACGATCCTACGTACAAGGACTGAAGGCGTACATAGTGAAAAAGGTGCCCAACCATGATGACAAGCAAAATTTCACTGTGAGAAGTCATGATGGATCATGATGGACGACAAAACATACGTACTCGAAGACATCAAGTACGTACGAAAAACAGCCAATCCACCAAACTATTCAAAACTTCGCCCAGTAGAGAAGTACTGGGGTCTAGTTAAGTGGAAACTTTACGAAACTAAGAAGCAAGCAAATGGTCCGATGATTTCAAAAGAAGATGGAGTATCGTCACGCGGGCGTATAAGAGGATACCGTACGGAACCTGATGGCGGGTGTTGCTTAGCTTAAGCTTGACTGACTGCACGTATCAATGGTTGCAACTCCGTGATTGATCAGAATCAGTGAAATTGCACAATGAGTTGATTCAATTGAGTCAATAAGTTGAATGGGGCTGGTAGTAACCGACCATTCTTACTGTACACGTTTCAGTGACTCAATTTCTTTAATAATCAATAACGGCGCCGGCCACGTCCTTGCAATCAGGTGGGAATAGGGAAGGAAAATAAGTGTGACCTTTGCTGTTTAGGGACCGTGTTTACCTCTGCATCCCCACAAAGGTCACAGGAAGGAGGGTTTTCTATGTTAGTAGGGTAGGGTTTAAAAGATCAGGATTCACCTTGCTAAGTGATGTGATCATAAATATATATCATAATAAGTTTAAATTATGTTTGATGTAGGTTGAAAATTAAGTGATATAGACAAAATAAATAACAATAACCTGTTTCGCTCCACGTTTTTGAGAGCACTTACCACCTCTCAATTGTCTGAAAACCTTTTGCGGGGTCTGACTAGTTAACGTTCTGCTTCCACCAATATATCCGGGCTATTGACAATTGGTTGGTTGTTGAAATGATGCTCACTCTTCTTCTCTCTCGCTCTTATTTTTCACACAAGTGCGTCTTCAACAAAGCTAGCTCTTGACGCTTTCGGGGCACTTCAACTTCTCTAAGGAGTGAACATAAACTGTTTCTTCACGGTTGGCCAACTTTCATGAGCAATTTTTTGCCGAACTGCATTGTACTGTACTGTACTGACACCAAACTGACATATTTTCTTCTACTCAATCTTTTGTATGATTCGAAAAAGCACATGATTTCTTCGAACGTAAAAAAGGAACTTTTCGAGACACGTACAGATCCACCGGAGTTTGGTTTTCACACCGGCTACGTCATCACTAGCGATCAGTACAAAGTACACCGGCGTTCCTGCGAAATACAAAGGATAGGTCAGTGCCGACAGAAGAAGCAGCTAGTGTTTGCTCTGCACGTAGTTTTCGCCGAAAGGTTTCCGTGATACGGATTCTTGCGTGGATTTGATCTCTCCCAGTTCTCTAGCGCTTTTACTTACTTACTCGCTATGAAACTTAATGTGGTTTACTGTCTTCAATACCGATTAGTCGCCTTATTCCGGTAAGACCGGAACATTGGGCTAGAAGTTGGATAAAATTGCCAGTATATTATTCTAGACTGGGAAGAAATGCTAGCTGCTGGGTTGTCTTTCTCCTCGAATGATGGGTGGCGTAACGCCTCAAAAACACAATCCTCTTCTCCACGACACACCGCCACTTTTATTCAGGTTCAAAACACTTATAAATTCCACCTTTTTATGTTTTTATTCAAAAAATTAACGAAAAATAATAATGACAGCGAATAGATTAAACACGTCCACCCAATGCTAGTGCCTACTTCGATCCCGGAACGATGGTACTTGTTAAGGAGTATAAACTACCTCCGATGCAGTGTACGGCACCTGATGGCGGGTGTTCTACAGAAAGTTCGAGAATTTCATTAAAAGAAGGATTAAAATCTTATTCTTATGTATATATATAACACTATTATTATGAAATAAATAATCGGTTTTGTTGTGAAATAAACAATCGATTGTATTTTTTATGCTGCTATTATTTTGGTGTCCGAAATTTAACGTGGGCAGGCTTTAGCTTTAAGTCCATTGAGCTAGTTGATGCGCCGGAAGAAATAAAACAGCCGATTTAGATTTAGGTCAACCGTAGTTTTGTTAATTTTCGCACAATAACGGTAGATGAACTAAAAATTATTGGCATTTCTTTGAATAAGAAAAATCTGTATAATGAATCGCCGCAAACTGGACAAGCGCCTCAAGTTTGAAAAGAGTCTCTTAATCATGTATAGTGATAGCTTTTTAGTGAAAAACCTGTAACAAGAAAATGAGATGAAAGACTAGTAATGTTCCACTTCGTATACTAATACACGACACTGAAGAATTCTGCACATTTTAGACAAAATACGTGTATCTGTTAAGATAAGCAATAGAGGTTATTGGAATTAAATGGAATTTCTTTTCATTTTCAAAAATCTTTAGTTGTTTTGATTCAAATCTGTATTTTAAGATAAAATCCAAAAAATGTCGTTCTATAAACATTTACCCACTTAAGAGAAAATGTTATATCTAGTTGTAAAAGGCCAGCTATTAATGTATGTAAATAGCAACAATTTTATCGCGTCACAAAAATCGGGATATCGTAAAGGCCATTCATGTGAAACAGCGCAAAATTGTGAGAGAACTCATAGTGTTTGCAAAAAAAAAGAAACGATTGTAGCTGTTCTTTCCGAATCTGAAACGCATTTATTCAACGATTTCTCGGCTGGACTCCTGGTCTCTAGTCGAAGAGTCAGTCGCAAAACCGTTTGCGAAAAGATTTTGTAGTCCATGGTATCCTCCCCCTTGCCTACCATGCATGGAAAAGCTTGGTAAAAGATTATGTGCCCGATCGCATGCTACCGCTCAAAATCCCTCCGCTCGTTTTCAACTTGTATCCTTCAATTTCAAAGCCTGCAGTTGCCCTATACGTAACTATCAACTTTTTGTCTACTCCTAGAGCCTCTAATTGCCCAACGCGAAGATTGCTTGAACCTGTGTCATTTGAATGTTCAAAATCTGTGTGCTCGTCAACTAAGTGAGTTAGATGAATTTAAGAGTTGCTGCATGCACTGTAAACTTGACATAGTATGCGTAAAAGAAACATGGCTAAATGAAAACATAACTCATACTACAGTTGTCATTCTAAGAAATGATCGTATGATAGGTCTAGGTGGAGGAATTTGTATTTTTCATAATTAAGATGTTGATTGCAAAGTTATTACTGGATCAAATCCGCTGACCGAACAGGCTTGTGTTCGTACTGAATATTGATTTATTGAAGTTCGAGTGAATAGCAACAAATTTCTTCTGGGTACCATTTATTCTCCTCAAAAAGTTGATTGCTCCTTGATCAGAAGCTTTCCTATCTAACACTTGATTACGAGAAGAAAATTTTGATAGGTGACTTTACTAAAATCTTTAAAAAAATGTGCCAGAACGACTCGGTTCATTGAATTTCTAAATAACTTCGGGTTATTTTATGCCAACAATGAACCAACTCAGTTTTACCATAATAGAAGTTCACTAATTGACTTACTGATAAAAAACGATACCAATTTTGTTCTCACTTTCAACTGAGAGTCAGCCCCAGGTTTTCTCATCACATGTTTTTTTCATCTCTCAACATATTTAGATCCTTCTTAAATGTTCAGTGATTATAATCGCATTAATTTCCCCGTGTTACAAGACACTTTAAATGTTTTGGATTGGTCCTTACTGTATAGTGTTACTGAATCTGATTTGGTACTTGATTGCTTGAATAGTCTCATTACTCAAATTTATGGAAACTTGGTCCCCTTACGGTAAGAAAGGTAGTGGGAATTAATTGGAAATCACTCATTTTTCTTCACATTTTCTAGTTACAGGTATTTCACTAAAAAGCTCATCCTTTCCAGGATTTAATGTTTGTTGCCCAAGACTTTCGAAAAAATACCGAAAGCTCAAATTTAAGTCTATTTGCAACGGTTCAATCTCCTCGTTCTGGTTTCAGATCTGGACACAGTACTATTTCCGCATTACTCAAAGTTCACGATGCTCTTCGTCAGATTATTGATAAAAAAGAAGTTTCTATTTTACTGTTGATTGATTTCTCAAAAGCATTTGATAAAGTTTCGCATGTTAAATTACTGCACAATCTTACAAGTTTGAGTTCAGTGGATGTTAATCTAGTACAATGAATATTTTATCTGGTGTACTCCAAGGATCTGTCTTGGGATCACTTTCATTCTTTACTAGCTGATCCCGGTGCGAGCGTTGCTACGCCTGCAACTAAATTAATGAACATTACAAAGAACTGACGCTTTTTTTAATGAGTTTTTTTTTGAGTAATAAGGAGTTCAAACTTCTATCAGAACATTCTTCTTACCCAGACAATACACAGTTTGTGGCTTAGTTCGTGGATAATTTCTTAGGATTGGTTGAAATTTGAGTTTGAATTTACCATAGAAACATTTCTTGCATTCAAAAAACCCCGCATACCATTTTTGATTGCATTTGCTTGATTAGTTCTCAAGCTATGCAGACATTTGTGTTTCATTTGTATGCGAGCCGGAAGAGGGATGCGGTCTCAAACAATCATAAGAACCTTCCCCAGCCCCAAAAATACCTGCATACATATTTTCACTCCGATCGGTCAGACAGACTGTTAGACAGAAATCCATTTTAATATAAATAAAAATCCTGTTTCCAATTACCCCCACATGCCAAATGTGGTTTCATTTACTTGAATAGTTCTCGAGTTATGCAGAAAATTGCGTTTCATTTGTATGAGAGCCCCCCCCCCCTTTCAGAGGGCAAAGGTGTCTTAAACCACAATAGAAATATGTCTGACCTTCAAAAAAATCCACATGCCAAATTTGATTCCATTTTCTAGATTAGTTCTCGAGTTATGCATAAATTTGTGTTTCATTTGTATGTGAGCCCCCCCCCCTTCAGAAAAGGGAGGGGTCTCAAATAAGCATTGAAACAGTATTCATCTACAAAAACGTCCACATGCCAGATTTGGTTCAATTTGCTTGATTAGTTCTCGAGTTATACAGAATATTGTATTTCATTTGTATAGGAGCCCCCTGTTTTCAGGGCGAAGAGGAATCTGAAACCATAAAGAAACCTTTCTTGCCTTTAAAACCTCCTCATATGCTAAATTTGGTTTCTTTTTTGCTTGGGGTCTCAAACCTACTGTAGAAACATTTCTTGCCTACAGAAACCTCCAGCATGCTCATATTTGGTTCCAATTTTTGTTGAGGTATAGGTATAGATTTCTCATATGAGAGCCCCCCTTTTAAGAGGGAGGAGGGGCTTTGAACCACCATAAAAACATTTCATGCCTTAAAAAACTTGTCCATTCCAAATTTGGTTCCATTTGCTTGATTATTTCTCGAGTTATGCAGAAATTTGGGTTCCATTTGTTTGAGAGCACCCCCTCCCCCCTTCCTCCTCATATGACGGAAGAGTCTCAAATCACCATAGAAACATTTCCCTCCTTCAAAAACTTCCACATGCGAAATTTGGTTCCATTTCTCTTATTAGTTCTCGAGTTATGCAAGGATTTGCGTTTCATTTGAATAGGTTTTCCCCCCCCCCCTTTTCAGAAAGGGGAGGGGTCTCAAATCAACATAGAACAATTTTTTGTCTTCGAAAACCACCACATACTAAATTTGGTTCCATTTGCTTGATTAGTTCTCGAGTCATGCAGAATAGTGTATTTCATTTGTATCGGAGCCCCCCCCACCTTGAGGATGGAAAGGGGTCTCAAACCAACATAGAAACATTTTTTGTCTTAAAAAACCACCACATGCTAAATTTCGTTCCGTTTGCTTGATTAGTTCCCAAGTTATGCAGAATATTGTATTTTATTTGTATGGGAGCCCCCCCTTTTATGACGGGGAGGGTTCTCATAAAAACCTTTTTTGCCTTCAAAAACTCACACATGCTAAATTTGGTTTCTTTTGCTTGATTAGTTCTCGAGTTGTGTAGAAATTTGTGTTTTATTTGTATGGGAGCCCCCCTTTCCAGTGAGCGGAAGGGTCTCAAACCATCATAAGATTATTTTCCGGCCCCAAAAATCTCTGAATACAAAATTTCACGCCGATCGGTCCCACCGCTCGCGGGTTAAATCGTGACGAGGAAGCCCCAACTCATTTTATTATATGAGATGAACTAAGCTGAACCTGTTGCGTGCGCTGCCACGCTTGCAACTAAATGAAGGAAAGTTTAACGTGACACTGGCAGCTCTTATGGTTTTTTTTCGGAATGAGTTTTTTCTTGAATAAGCAGGGTTCGAGCTTCCTGTCAAAACATGCTTCTTACCCGAGAAATACACGTTTTGTGTTTAAAAGTATCCTGGATAATTCTCATGTTTTGGCTGAGAACATTGGCGTTTCTAATTTGTATGAAACCCCTCCCTCCTACCTTCCGGTGTGGCGGAGGGTCTCCAAACTTCCATAGAAACATTTATCTCCTCCAAAAACCTCCACATACCGAATTGGGTTCCATGTGCGAGTTAGTTCTCGAGTTGTCGCAGCAAATGTGTGTTTCATTTTTATGAGGAGCCCCCCCACTTTACAGAGGGCGGAGAGGTCTCGGTTTTACCGCTTAAGAGACATTTCTTGCCTTCAAAAAACTCTACCTGCCAAATTTGGCTCCATTTACTTGATTAGCTCTCGGAGTTATGTAGAAGCTTTTGTTTCATTTGTATGGGAGCACCGCCCTCCAACCTAACAGAGAGAGAGAGGGTCTCGAACATATCGTAGAAACATTTATTGCTTTTAAAATCCTCTGCATGCCAAATTTGGTTCCATTTGATTTATTAGATCTAGAGTTATGAAGAAATTACAGTTTTATTTGTATGACAGCACCCCTTCTAGGAGAGGGGAGGGGTCTCAAACCACCATAAAAATATTTTTCTCCTCCAGAAAACCCCACATGCCCAATTTGGTTCCATTTGCTTGATTAGTTCTTGAGATATGCAGAAACTTCTGTTTTATTTGTATTGGAGTCCCCCTTTCATGACGGGGAGGGTCTCAAACTACATAAAACATTTTTTGCCTCCAAAAACTTCCACATGCTAAATTTGGGTTCCTTTGCTTGATCAGTTCTCGAGTTGTGTAGAAATTTGTGTTTTATTTGTATGGGAGCCCCCCTTTCCAGTGAAGCGGAAGGGTCTCAAACCATCATAAGATTATTCTCCGGCCCCAAAAATCTCTGCATACTAAATTTCACGCCGATCGGTCTTTCCGCTCGCGAGTTAAATCGTGACAAAGGAAACCCCAACTCATTTTTATTATATAGATAACTAATTCACCAACAGTTTTAAAATTCAGTAAAACTAAACGGCTATTTATCAGGGCCACGAAATGGGTTCTTAAGAGTGAATAATATAATTTCCTATCATACTTATTCATTTATACTGATTCAACGTTCCGTAAGAATAGCAATTGCGTTTCAATGTTTTGCTACAAAATTCGATTGAGTACTTCCAATACCTTGCAGTTCCAATTATTCAATTAACCATTGTGTTGGAGTATTAGCCATATTCATCTATTTGTGAACCAAACATTTGACGTCATTTTCACTGACTACTGTTTGGTGGAATTTCAGCAGTGGTAGCTTACCATGTCTAGCCAGAATAGGCAATCCACCTAATACTGCTTCAAAAAAGGCAGTAGCCTCTTCCTCTTCGTTTTGGTAAATCTGCAGGTACATGGTTCCAGAAGTAACGAATGTTTTGCGTATCAACCCAAAACTGCATATTGCTTGCCATAGAAGAATTGTTTTTTTTTTTGGGAATTTCGACTGCTTTTTGATTTAACATTAATTCGAGGCACTCTTCCAATCAATTGAGATGTAAAATTCATATCCAGGAAGTGGCATTTTGAGTTCGAAGAAATAATTGTACGGTTCCGATATGCTGCGTTTTATGAAGTTTGGATCTACAGTATGTAAAAAAAGTTTGCGCCATTTTTGTGTGATACCATCTGACCCAAATAGCATTATTTTAGTCTCGTCTGACCAAATGACCTTTCTCCAATCATCGACTGTCTATGTAATATGATCTCGAGCCCACTTCAATCGTTTTTTAATGTTTTTCGCTGACAACCATGGTTTCTTAAATGCCACTCTACCCTTCAGACCTTGTAGATCCAATCGATTTCGGATTGTTTGAGGTGTCACGTGGATAGAAAATTCACTCTCAGCTTCCTTTGCAATTTTTGGAGCTGACAAACCTCGATCTTGTTCCGCCTTTCTGGCGATAGCCCTGTCAATCCGGGAACATGTCTTCGCCGGTCGCCCTGATCGCTTTTCTGGTGTGAAAGAACCACTCTTTTTGTACTTCTGAACAATTTTGGCAACCGTATCTTTACGTATCTGAACGATATTAGCAATTTAACGGTAGCTTTTACCGCGCTTGTGATGCTCTATGATAAGTTTTCGGATACTCAGCGAAATTTGTGCGTTTTTAGGCATTTCGAAACACGAGAACTCAAATTTGAATCACGAAAGCTTCTACACTACGAAAGGATAACTGTATGCAATGTTTACATTCGAAAAAGTGACAAGAACCACTCAATACAAAGCAAAATGGTACTGAGCATGTTTGGGTGGATAAACTTTTTTTGCATGTTACTCCCCTTTTCTGTTAATCTTGGCATAGATTTTCAAGAGCAAGATTAATTCAAGTATATTTGATGGTATAATGATGGGTACTATAAAATGGACCAAACGCATAACAACACTCATTTTATCAACTAATATTTGAATCGATAACAGGAAAATTGTAAATTTTAAGCAGGGGTGGATATACTTATTTTACATACTGTATTTGGCCCTCGGAAATTACGTCTTCAGCACCCTTCTTTCAATGGTCTTTTTGGACGAAATTCAGCTTTTTTAGACCAAGTCGTGCTGTAACAAAAACAATGTGCTAAAGATATCCATTCATTATGTTGATATCTCTATGCTTAGATATCATACGAAGCCGTATCCCAAGTAACATTTGCAAAACCGCCCAGCTTTATTCGGTTTTATTAAAGGTTTATAAAAGCCACTAGTAGTCAATTTGGTTTTATCATGGAATCAAGCGGTGCCAATAGGTTTCATATTTCAGTCACATTTATTAGAAACCTTAAAATCTTGTTTTCAACCTTGTTTTCTCAAATTCCTTCTATGGTATCAAAGCTTTTATTTCGACTTCATAAACTCGTGAAATTCTGTTTTAGGACGCATTCATATTATATTATTATAGTTAGTTGAAGAGGCATTTTAAACCATTCTGCCTCCTTTAAAAGCATTTAACGGTAAATTGGTTTTTTGGTAGTCATTGCGAGTTATATTGGTTTTTGGCAGAACTGTTTTTTTCCAATCGCCATATTTAAATATAAGAAATAATTGAAATGTGGGAAAATAAATACACCGAATTCTAAATGTAATGTTGTACATCGGAGACCATTTTCGGCATTTTTTTAGATAACTTTATAGAATTCCATAAATTTTCAGGAAGTTCTTAATTAATTTATTTAATATATTTGTTTTTATTTAGTTTTCCTTGTTGTTAGCTCGCAAAATATCCGAGGTGCATTAATTTGTGGCTATCATCGTGCCAATATCCACCATGAAAATAAAAGTGCACATGATTTGGTGCTTGATACGCTGTAAAAACTCAATTTATACCGGATATTTTGCTATCAAACACAATTTCCCGCAACACTAGATATTTGTTGCCAGATATTATTTACTACTGAATGAATCAGAAGAGCAAAGAATCGAACTAAGCAGAACAACAAAAACCAACCAAGATATCACAGTGAAATTTGACAGCTGTGACCATGCTATGCTGGTTTTCATGGCAGCCAATAGGTTTTATGAAGGTTCTCAAGTAGTCATAACATCTTTCACTTGCAAGTTTTCAAAATCTGTATGGTCTTAGTTTAGTTTTGAATGTAGTTTTATCAACAAAGGGGGGGGGGGGGGTGCTATACAGCTGGCATAAAATTAAAATTGTTACTTGGGAAGTCTAGAATAGACAATCCCCAAAATAAGGCAGTAGCTTCTTCCGAAAGCACTCCTTTTGGTGAATTATCAGGTTCATGTCTCCACAAGAAATGCATATTTCACTTATTTGTATTTGTATACGTTTTTATTATAAACATTCATCCGACGGCAAGGTCTAAATGAATAAAACTAAAGTCAACCAGAATTACACACTGCCCAAAATCGGAAAAAAAAAATAGAAACAATTAGTCATATCGATTCTGTAGGCGGTTTCGAAACACGTTAGTAGAGATGTTGAAATCGAACAGTCTATAGTTTTCTTGGAACCTTCGACTTATCGAATCGACATGATCCGTACTGTGTTCGTCTCTGTGGTTGGCTCAACAGCTCTCTAGATCGCAGTACTCGTTGAGGGGCATAGATGTTGAGTTAATTGAGCAATGCAGGGCAGTTTACTTCGGAGAGTAAAATCTTGGCACAGAAGATGGCTTGGTTGAACTTGCGTCTATCCACTAGTGGTTCAATACCTAGTAGAGGACAGCGATGTTCGTTAGATGAAAACCGTGATGGATTGGACCACGGTAGAGTACGCAGAGCACACCTTACAAATCTAGGTTATACTGACTCGATTCGTGGAATTCACACTGCATCGTACGGTGACCAAACGGCAGAAGCAAACTTCAAAATAGATCTGACTAACGAGCAATATAAGGAGGGTCATCAAACTCACTTGATATTTTGAAAGTAAATCCAAGATTGCGATTTGCTCAATCTACTATTTTCGAACAGTGCATTTGAATATGAGTTGATAATCCAGCATCACACCCAAATCTTTAACATTATCAATTCGATTTAGTATAGTGCCATTTATAGCATAGTTATGTATCTTAGGATTTTTCGTTCTCCGGAAGGATATGACACACAATTCGGGCTGACCGAGAGACGATTCAGTTCACACCAACTGATAAATACATCAAGATGTTGTTGTAATTGGAGACAGTCATTGGTGCTGCTAACGATTATGTAGATCTTCAAATCATCTAAAGGGTGTATTCGATAAAAATGCCACGCACATATATACTCATCAAAATTAAACTGATTATCGGATTTTCTTGAAATTTTCAGGGAATGAAGAAATAATAATGAGTTTTGATTTACAACATTTGTTTTATTCAATTTCGTCTCCCATCCCGAATGCCCGCACCTTCCTTTTCATTCCACCCATCAAATTTTGTACAACCGATTTTCCCAGTGTTTTTGTTGTTTTTACCCAAATTTTCTTCAATTCTAGCTCTGTTTTTATAGTTTTGGGATGTTTGCGAAGTTCCGTTTTCATAATTGCCCAGAATTTTTCAATTGGACGAAGTTCCGGTGAATTTGGCGGGTTCATATCCTTTGGCACAAAATTGACTCCGTTGGCTCGGTACCACTCCAATACGTTTCGAGCGTAGTGGCAGGATGTTAGATCAGGCCAAAACAGAGTTGATCCTTTGTGCTTCTTATTGAATGGCAAGAGACGCTTCTTAAGGCACTCTTCCGTATAAATCGCACCGTTTATTGTTCCGGAAGTGATGAAGGGAGCACTGATTTCACCACATCCGCAAATCGCCTGCCAGCTTAGAAACTTCTTTGCAAATTTCGATAGTTTCTTCTTTCGAACATCCTCCGAAACATCGAACTTCGACTTGGCAACGAAATATTCTTGCCCAGCAAGTTGACGGAAGTCGGCCTTGACGTATGTTTCGTCATCCATCACGATGCAACCGGATTTGGTGAGCAGCTTCGTGTAAAGTTTCCGGGCGCGGGTTTTCACAGTGATGTTTTGTTTTTCATTCCGGTTTGGGGCTTTTTGCACTTTGTAAACATGTAACTCAGCACGCTTCATGGTTTTCTGCACAAAACCGACTGACACCTTAGACTTTTTAGCGACATCTCGAATTGACATGTTTGGACGGTTCTTGAATTGTTGTACGACTTTCCTGGCCATTTTACTGTCCATTGGACCACTTTTACGACCACTCCCTTCCTTCCTTTGGACACTCAGACGCTCCTTGAAGGTTCTTATTACACGAGACACAGTTGTATTTGCAATTCCAAGCCTTTTAGCAATCCACCGGTGGGACGCCCCTGGATTTTGATTGTGAGTGCACAAAATTTTCTCACGGACAATTTCTTGTTTCGACGACATGACTGGAACTACTGAATGTATAACTATGAAACTTGGCAGATGTAAATAATACACTATGGATAAGATCTACTCAAATTTCTAGGTTTTTTACTCATACGATTCAAAAGTTACAGAAGATTTTCTGTGTGCCATTTTTATCGAATACACCCTTTACGTAGAACACCAGACAGCATTTTTCCATGACGTGGGACACATTATTGGAAAACAATGCGAGCAACAACGGTCCCAAGTTGATTCCTTGCTTCCTCAACTACCCTTAACGGCAGATTAGTTGCCAAACAAGCAATTTTATTTTGATAAAATTCCTGTTAATTTAGGCTGTCAAACAGTATGGTTCTTTGTCCATTTATGATAAAGGCTGTTCATTGTAGTGAGCGAAGGATCCCACTCTCTTATCGCTCCTGTGTATCCGATCACCATATTCCCCACAGCAATCCCCAAGCACGTGATGTCATCGATGACTCCAACAATCTCCCAAACGCTGATTCAATCTCTCACTTCTACCGATTCGGCTAGGGCATAGTGTACATCTGCTGCTTGTAAGTGAGTCCGTTGGATAGCAAACAACAATACTGAGGCAAGGACTCATATTTGTGAAGAACGACCGGTTAGTAGTAAGTATAAGAGGAAAGATGCTATTCCTCAACAGAGTGAATAAAGCCTGTCGACGTTGAATTTTGGACACCAAAATAATAGCAGCAAAAAAAAAATTACACATCATTCAACAAAACTGATTGTTTATTTCACAATAACAGCGTTATATCTTCATTAGAAACAGTTTATTAAGATGTTGATCTTTCTTTCTGTAAAACTCTCGAGATTTCTGTGGAACACCCGCCATCAGTTTCCGTACGGTATCCTCAGATACGACCACCGGGACAATTTTCCATCTTTTCTTGAAATCATCGGTACCATTTCCTTTCTTCTTAGTTTCCGCTCAACTAGAGCCCAGTACTTTTCCATCGGGCGAAGTTCTGGACAATTTGGTGGACTGGCTGTTTTGGGCACGTATTTGACCTCCTGTACCTTATACCATTTCGCTTAGCGAAAATAGGCCAAAGCAAAGAGGAGAGTCGTAGCTTCTGATAAACGTTAGCAACCGCTTTTGCAGCCAATCTTTCTCGTACACATCCTTATTGCTAGTGCCGGTAGAGACGAAACTTTTAGATTTTCGACAACAAATACACATGGTCTGCCATATCAAATACTTCTTCGAAAATCTGGACACTTTTTTTGTATTACCGGCTCAGCAATGGCGTTCTTTTGTATTGCAGTATAAAAATCCAAACCTGGAAGCTGTTTAAAGTCTTCGAGGACGTATGTTTTGACGTCCATTATGATAAAAGAAAATGTGTGTGCAAAAAATTGGTGTAAAGCTCCTTAGCACAACTTTTGCAGTGAAATTTTACTTGTCATCACGGTTGGTCACCTTTTTCACTCTATACCCGTTCCGTTCCTGCGTCTGCTTCACTTTTTGTACGTATGATTTTGACTTTCCAACTTCGCGAGCCACATTTCGCAAAGAAAAATTGGGATTTTTCTCTAAAATGGTTACCACCTTACTGTCCATTTGTCGGGAGCATTCTTTTAGACTTGTTTCACTTCCAACTATCCTATTCACAGTCAAGCGATGGTAAAATGATTTTCAAACACAAAATACGGTATTGGTAGGTAGTTTTAGTTTCTTGGCAAGATTGCGTACCGATAAATTCGAATTTTGCTGCCATTCAAACAAGACGCGTTTTGGTACATCCACTTGATTCGACGCCATTTTACTGAATGTAACAAGAATTTTAACATGTTGCTCCACAAAGTTAAGTGACGAGTTAAAGCGAACCGTGAAATAATTCAAAAACTACACTGAAAGAAAAGTGAAATTTAACGTGGTAGGCTTTATTTGTTTCTGTAGCTTTCTATCGGTGCCAGCTCACAAGGCCCTCAATCAACCACACTGCTGTTTAACAGTCTTAAGCGCTTCCAGGATTTTTTGGCTCTAGTATTTATCGATTGCATGTGATGAAGATGAATCGATATTTTCAACCACCACATATTCAAAAAACAACGAGTATTGAAAATCATCAACCATAATTGTTAAACAAACTTATTCATTAATTGAATGCCTGGAAGATCATTCTTCATGTTTGCTTTTCGGTGTTTTTTTTTTTGTTGTAAATTTACTTATCCAAATAGTCTTTAAAAATGTCCTTGCATTGTCCAACAGAAAACCATGGATTAACTTTGAATCAAGAAATGAAAGTTCAGCACCAGTAAAGTGAAAATCAAGTCGAATACCCTTGGAAGAAAATTGAGAGTGTATTGCCTGAAGAAAACCAAATCACAACAGTGAGAATAAATAAACCGAAAGAAGAAAAAAAAAACACCGGAAATTAGTGTGTGTGTGTGTGTGGTCGAAACCAAGATTCAAGTGAAAGTGAAAACACCCAGTGACCTCCGCATCGTTCGCAACCACCAGCCAGGCTTGGAAGATTCAAATCAGTGCCACTCTCTGTCACCGAATCGTATCGGGTGAAGGTCAGTGAGAAATAACGTGAAGAAACTCAACCAACCGATCGTCAACTGGAAAACTCCGCTGCCGAACTGAACGTGGAAAAAGGTTGGTCAACTTCTACCCATGCCGGTCCTAAATAATTTATTCCTTAATTATAACAAATATTTACTGCCATCCAGGGTCGAAACCCCGCTGACAGACCTCCCTCAATGTCGCCTGATAGAACCGTGACTACTAAGTAGCTGAATGCTGGTGGATGGAGGTTGCAGCATATGCTGGTCGATGGAATCGATTTTCTTGCCTTCCTTCATTTGAATGCGTTTCCCACCTGCCGGCGAGGAAAGCCAAGGGCCTGGCTCCGATCAGGAATTCCAACTCGTTTTTCTTTTGGGTAGGCCGACCCCGAACGGCGGCGCAAGTGTGTGGGAGTGTGAGTGGGTGAGTGCCGTTATCGATTATTTCACGCCGTCCTTTCCGCCCACTGCTTGGGACCCGCGGGACAGAAGCACTTCTCCGGTCGAGCTTTGTTCTTTTCCCCAACGAAGACGACGACATCCACCGTCGGGTGGTGGATGATGAATTGAAAGCAGGATGAAAACAGGTAAAGAAGTTGTTTCTCGCCACGAAAGGTCTTCAACAAGTTATTCAGGTTGGATCAAACTGAAACTCAATAATGATGGGTTGTGGAAAAGGGGGTTTTCGAGGATGATGATAGGTGGGATAGAAGAAGTGCGAGTGTGTCAATAATTGTTAAAACCGAGTTGGATCGTAAAGTTTGAAAGTGCCTTCCGAAAGTCATTACCTCAATTGACTATTAATTTGCAGCTGGAATTGTCGTGCAAGCGCGGTTCATTTGATGGGGTTTGAGGAATTATGGGAACAATGACGCGGTTGGTTATAGTTGTAGTAAACGGCAATGACGTCGGCGGTGGTGGCGTTGGATATTATGAGCGGTTTTCGATTCTCATAAAACGATGCTTTATGGGAGTATTGCCAAGGATTAGTGTTTACAAGCGCGTTCATTCCAGTCGGTTGCTTGATGCGGCCAACGTACTGCAGAGATTGCGGTGGTTTTCACTGACAAGTGCCAATGAGCAATTTATGGTTAGTCGGTTTTCCGGGAGAGTGATTGCTGGGTTGGAAAATTATATCGCTGAATTTGTAGTTTATTTTGCATTGACTAAAATGTTATAAGTAGATTTTTCAAAATTTCATTATCATGGAATTTGACTCAAATTTTCAAATATTTTGAAAAAATTAATGTAGTTCAAAGAATCATCTAAAATTCATTCTCGTTTGAATAAATTTTTATCCAAAATTTGTGATAACCTAGTGAGAAGGTGACTTTTCTTCAATTTAAATTAATTCTGAAGAACCCACGTTTTAAAATTCTGAGTCCTTTCGTCTGTTTCTTCTTCAATTGTGTTTTTGTTATTTTGTCAGGCAGTGTTACGTTACCAAGTTTAATACGGTGTTTCGTATTTTCTTCAGTCTTTTGTAGTTGAGTCCGTGAAGTATGTCATGTATGTGCTACGAGAGTCTTCTGAAGCAGTTTTCTCGAACCACAAATAAGAAGCAATTGTATTGTTCCTTGTGCGTTAAAATGATGTATTAACTCCTTTTTGAAACATTTCACCAGCCGTGCAAGGATCGTGTCGTTCATAGACACTCTGTTGACACTGCCTCATAAAGTGTTACATTTTCAAGTTTGCTTTCCCTTTCTCTCAGTCATGTCCATGTTCCGCTGTTTTATACAGTGTCGTTTCGTCTATTTGTTATTAAATTTGTCAGTGTGTTTTCTTCAGTCTTTTGTAGTGTAGTTCGTCATTTGTGTGCTGCGAAAGCCTTTTTGAGCTGTTTTCTTTCACTTCATTTTCATTTTGCAGCGTTTGCTGGGTCAATGAAAGCGCAAGTCAATCCAAAGCCGAGAGTTAGGAAGGGGTCACGGCGAACTGGTCTATGCGGACTACTTGAACGCCATGGGAGAGAATAAGGATAAGGTTAGGGTAAAAGGTTTGTAGAGCTCTTGGAATGAGATGGCCACGTTGCTACAAAATGGCCTAAAATGTTTAGAATGTTTATGTTAAATTACGTATGTTCTTCAATAACAACATGTATGTTGTTAGTTAAATGTCTGTGTTATTTGATTTCTGTTAGATTTCTTATATACTGACTGATATAAGACTAATGATACTTCTGTTTGTGTTCAGTCTTTGCATCCTTTCATTACAAAAACTGCA
Source organism: Aedes japonicus (assembly GCA_034211315.2). NCBI lineage: Eukaryota > Metazoa > Arthropoda > Insecta > Diptera > Culicidae > Aedes > Aedes japonicus. The sequence continues at coordinate 37,653 of JASCZW010006059.1, forward strand.
TGTAGGCCATGGTTGAGAAGGTCTTTTGTACTGCGTCCGCAAAACCGCCAACAAAGAGTTAGTAGCATGAAAAAAAGACGAGAAAGAAGATTTTAGTCGCATGCAGGGTGTATGTGAGATATTGGTGATATTTTCATAACGACTTTTCGTTTCTTTGTCCAAAAATTTCGAATCACTGTACCCCAACGAAACTTAACCGGAACCTCTAATTCTAGTAACTCTAACACATTTACTGTCTTAAATTGTTGTCTGAACCCAGAAGTCCTAGCCTACTCCGCATCTTGGGATCTGTAGCCATTCAAAATCTAAAAATATTTCAAATATGAAACCTAGGCATAGACTATTCTTTTTCCAATCTAGCGGGTTTATCTTTAATTTGATCCTCCCTTCCACTCATCTACTATTTGGTTTAGGTTATACGAAAACAATGATCCTATGAATCCAAGAAGGTTTGAGCTGTTTAGTGGAATACCTGTAACTAGAAATTAGAAGAAAAAATTGTATTTTCCATTTTATTCCAACTACCTCTGCGTCTGTCTAGACGCGTATTTCGTCTACAATGTGCAGACTTCTTCAGTGTCTCGAAGAAGTCGGCAAATTGTAGACTGAATACGCGTATCTGTCAAGATAAGCAAAGGTAGTTGGAATTAAATGGAAAATACTAATTTTTCTTCTAATTTCAAGTTAATGATCCTATGATATTGTATGTCACTCATCAAACACTACTACTGATACAAATCACATGGAAAAGTCCATTCTACTGCTTCAAATGGTGTTTCTCAAGCGGGCCTTCCGCGTCCTATCTCTAATATACATGCTTGTCATCGTTAGTTTTAACTTACACTTTTCTGTGACTATGTGCCCCTTTTTGAAATCAGATAATTACCCCGATCAAAACATTCACCCCTTTCTAAAATGGTGCAACTATATGCAGATATTATACCATGAGAAAATAAGGTATTTTGGTTATTTATTCCATAAAACAAATTGATTAACAATTGCATAAATGGTCAAGAAGATGAAAAGTGTACTTTAAGCCGTTTTCCCTTGATTGAGAGTTTGAAGTCTAAGAGTGAATTGCGGCATAACCCGCCAGTATCACACCTGATGTTAGTGCCTTGATATAAACGTTCTACGACGTGGCAGTGAAAAAATGACTAGAATATGTGATACTTCCACTACTGGTCAAATTCTTGGTCTCACATGCATGTTTATAGCATGAGATAAGCCCTCTCACCGTTGACAAGGTGAAAACTTTGACCCACGAGAGAGAAGTCTTTTTGAGCAGTTTTCTTGATTCAAAAATAAGTTGGCATTATGTCGTAAGATTTTTGAATAAATACTACCAGTTCTTGTAATGTCTAATGTTACAAGTCTCAGTGGTATCAACAGTAGAATTTTTTTGGTTTACTGATAGGACTCATTTGCTTTTCAATTTCTGAAGTATCCCTTAAAAGAGTTTGGAGGTCTTTGCGTCTCTCTATATTCTTGTATTAGTAAGTCAGTGTTTCGGTTGTAACTTCTTCAATCGTTTATAATTTAGCAAACAGATGTCTATTTCTTGTTTGCTCTGAAATTTATCGATTCATACCTCGTCTTACCTTGTTTGATTAACCTACCACTATGCCGGCCTAAGTCAGTACTTGTCTTCTTCAAAGTTCAGTTAAATTCTATAGCCCTCTTGTAGAAAAATTTTCGTTTACTTGTTCATTCATTGACTCCTTTTTATTTGTCGAATCCTAGTCTCTAAGTCGTTTAATCGTTTCCTAATCTTACATGCATGTGCAGCCTAACAATAATTATTTGAGTCTTGGTCAGCTATGAGATTCACTTTCCGGGGGCAAAGTAAAGCTTCAGCACGCCTACAGGGTGTTCGAATATTATCCGTACAACAAAATGGTGTTAAAACTATCTTTTATTGTTGGATGAAAAAATCAGTATGTGTTGTTTGTTATAGCAATATGTTGCCAATTTACAAGTTTTATTTGTTCATTTCAAAATTACCGCCTCTTGCCACAGTGCACAGTGATGGCGGAAAAATTCGAAAAATCAACTTTTTCATTAAACAATAATGACACTATTTGAAATTTCTTTTTCCGAAATTTCATGAGGATTGGATGAAAATTGCGAATTTGGTAAATTGATAAATCTTATACTAGATTACAATGGATTTACCTTTTTTACAATTAAGTGTATTTGTATGTATCTTAGAAAACCGACTTTTAATCCAAGGCCTGGAAGTCCAAGTGTTATATACAGCGAACTCAGCTCGATGAACTGAACACATTGGTGTGGGGGATTGTGTGTGTAGTGTATGTGTGTATCGAAATTTCTAACTAAGTTTTCCAAGTAACTACTGAACCGATTCAAATGAATCAACCGCCAAATGGAAGGAACTGTAGCCCTATATGTCGCTTTTTAATTTATTGAAATCCGTTTAGTGGAACCGCAGATACCCCTATGGAAAAGGCCAATTTCTGACTTAGATCAAAACCCATTATGCGACACCTCAAATTACATAAGAATTCAAAAATAAGCCCAATGGAGATGATATCAAAAGTCCACCACCACTTTGGCTGCATCCGGGTTTAAATTCCGACTTCTCCCGGGAAAGTGGTCAGATTCGGATTTGGATCAGAACCCATTATGTGACACATCAAATAACATGAGAACTTAAAAATAGGTGCAAAGATGGTGATGATGATATATAGTGTCCAGGACCACAATGACAATATCCAGGTTCGTATTCCTATTACTCAAAGGAAAGTGTTGAGAGGGTCAGATCTTACGATAAGTTCATAAATGAAGGTTTTTATTTTTAAATAAATTTACATGTTATGTAAAGTAACTACCACAAGTTACCTGGTTTATCATAAGGGTTCCAGTTAGTCTTATGCTCCATTTACCATGTCTGGCAATTAGCAGATAAAATGAAATGTCTTAGGAAAGTCAGCATGGTTATAATTTTTTTCTCGTTTTTGGACCACCCCATATCAAAATGGACCACTCTAATGACAAAATGAAAAATTTTAGCCATACATTTTCCAAAAAGGAACAAACCTACCAAATATTTCGTAATTTTTAGATCCACTTCACCTTTTTGATATTGCTGGAATTGCTGAATTATCACATGCTACGGTTGTTCTGAAACTCTCGGAAGACCATGCAATGGCCACTCAGAGCCAATAATTGTTTTCCACATCGCTTTAATTTGAACATTTTATGTACAAATGATTTTGAAAAAAATCGTATTGCTTTAGGAAGAGACTAATGAATTAACCATTTTTTCGGATGTTCCGGATATTCCAGAGAACCATAAAGTGGCCATGTTTCGGTAGTGCGACCTAATATATTAATTTAGATAGCATATTTGAAATCAGCGGACCAAAATTCCCTAGTAGCACACTTGCTGCCATTCGGTTGAGATAACATAAATATGACTTGCTCAGTTATAATCAAGTTACTACAACTAATTATTATCGTAGTGTGATACTTGGGTTACTTGCAAACATATAACAAAGCTATGTAAAATCTATTTTTAAACTTTTTCCGCCTTTTGTATGGGATGGAATCACTGTGCAGTCCAGAATGCAGGTCCAGAATGCGAATTTAGCTGAAAAGATACATATTCAGCATAAGTTTGAAGTTTTGGAGCAAAACTGTCTTCCACAAAGTCGTTTTCTGAAAACTAGGGTGGTCCATATTTTTAGAGAAATCGAAAATCTATGTAGAATAAACAATTTTAAACAACTTTGATGGCCTTTTTTTTGTTGTACTTTTTCATGTGACCGAAGTAAAACCTTTTTTCCGGTGTCCCTCCAGAAAAAATTTTGTTTGCTCTAACTTTTTTATTTCAAATTTGCCAAAAACGTTATTTTCATATGATTTCTATAACTTGAAAAGATGAAAGTTGTGACGTGTTAATCTTACCGTTGTTTAGATTGCTTAGATATTAGAGAATAATTAATGATATTCTTATAAAATGACACCCTTTTCAAAAGTACTCTGATGAATTTCCCTAAAATTCCCTGAAGTTTTTTGCAGAATTTCCATTAAGCTCACTTCATTACTTCCCTGAAGATCTCTTCGAAACATTCCAGAAGGTCTTTGAATAACTTCCCTGAAGTTTTCTGCAGAATTTCTTCAAAGATCGCTGCAGAATTTCCATTATATTCTCTTGAGAAAATACATAAAGTTCTCTGCAGAACTGTCATTAAGTTCTCTGAAGAACTTCCAAGAAGTTCTTTAAAAAATTTCATTGAAGTTCTCTGAAGAACTTCCCTAAAGTTCTCTGACAAACTTCCCTAAAGATCTCTTCAAAACTTTCCTGAACTTCTCTGAAGAAGTTCCCTGAAGTTCTCTGAAGAATTTTCGTGTAATTATCTGCAGAACTTCCATGAAATTCTTTGAAGACCTTCTCCGAACAACTTCTCTGAAATTCTCTGCAAAACTTCCCTGGAATTCTCTGCACACTTCCCTGAAGTTCTCCTTAGAACTTTCCAAGAGTTCTCTTCAAAACATTCCTGAAGTTCTCTAAAGAACTGTGATGAAGTTCTCTGAAAAACTTTCCAGCAGTTCTCGTAGGAGCTTTTCCTGAAGTTTTCTTTAGAACTTCCAGTAAGTTCTGTAGAAAAAAATCCCGAAGTTTTCTGAATAACTTCCCGAAAATTCCTTGAAGTTCTCTGCAGAACTTCCATTAAGTTCTCTTCTGAATTTCCCTGAAGATCTCACAAAACACTCCTGAAGTTCTCTGAATAACTTCCCTGAAGTTCTCTGCAGAATTTCCCTGAAGTTCTCTGCAGAATTTCCATAAAGTTCTCTTCAGAAAATACATAAAGTTCTCTGCAGAACTTCACTGAAGTTCTCTGAAGTACTTTGCTGAGCTTTTTTGAAGAACTTCATTGAAGTTATCTGGAGAACTTCCCTGAAGTTCTCTGCAGAATTGTCCTGAAGTTCTCTGCAGAACTTTCCTGAAGTTTTGTGAAGAACTGTCATTAAGATCTCTGCAGAATTTTTCTGATGTTCTCTGAAGAATTTCCCTGAAGTTCTTTGCAAAACTTCCCTGAAGTCCTCTGAAGAACTTCCTTGAAGTTCCCTAGAGAACTTCTCTGAAGTTTTCTGCAGAACTACTCTGAAAAACTTCTCTAAAGAACTCTGAAAAACTTCTCTGAAGTTCTCTACAGAGCTTCCCTGAAGATCTCTGCCAAATTTCGCTGATGTTCTGTGAAGAATTTCCTTAAAGTTCTTTGCCAAACCTCCCTGAAGTTATCTGCAGAACTTCCCTGAAGTTCTCCGAAGAACTTTCCTGGAGTTCTCTGCAAAACTTCCCTGAAATTCTCGTTAGAAGTTTCCAGGAGTTCTCTGCAAAACATCCTTGAAGTTCTCTTAAGAACTTCCATGAAATTCTCTGAAGAACTTCCCTGCAGTTCTCGTTAGAACTTTCTCTTAATTTATCAGCAGAACTACCATTATATTCTTTTAAATACTTCTCTGAAGTTCTCTGTAGAATTTCCTAGAGTTTTCTTAAAACCTTCCTGGAAGTTCTCATTAGAACTTTCCCTGAAGGTTTCTGCAGAACTTCCATTAAGTTCTCTTCAGAACTTCCCCAAAGATCTCTTCGAAACTTTCCTGAAGTTCTCTGAAAAATTTCCTTGAAATTCTCTTCCGAATTTCCCTGAACTTCTCTGCAGAATTTCCATAAAGTTCTCTGCAGAACATGCATAATGTTCTCTGAAGAACTTCCATGAAGTTCTCTGAAAAATTCCAAAGTTCTCTGAAAAATTGCAAAACTTCCATAATGGTCTTTGAAGAACTTCCCTTAAGTTCTCTGAAGAACTTACCCGATGTTTTGTGAAGAACTTCTTTGAAAGAGTAACCCGAAAATGTCAGAAAACCGTACCGAAGATACCAATATTGGGGTAATCAGCCTTTCATGTGTACTAGCGATGAACATTCATTACATTGTTCTCAGGCAGACCAGTGCCACGCAGTGAAGTAATTCTGGTATATGAAGTCAACCGTCTGGAAAACCATAGTTACTCGAATAAATTTCCTGAATATAATAAATTCATTAATGATCTAAAAATCAAAATACAGATATTACAAAAAGTTCCCACGAACACTTGCACCACGTAGCGGACAAATTCTGATCTAATGTGTACACCATTCAAAAAGCTCAGAACCCTTGAATATCTTTTTTGAAAATGCCATCTTGCATTATTTCAATAATCTCGTGATCCATAATATACAGCAAGTTTTCAAGCACACTAGTGCCACAGTGTAAGATAATTCTGAACTGTTGAATCGAACATCAGGATGCTCATAATTTTACAACTAACTTTCCTGGAAACAGGTAATCTATACACGATCTAGATCTCAGATTACAGCTTATACACTAATTTCACATGTACGCTAGTGCCACGTAGCTAACGAGTTCTGAACTATTGTTATCACCATCCGAAAGGCCTTACGCAACCATACATCTTTGTCGAAGACGCCAACTTGCTATGTGTCAAGGGTCTCGAGATCCAGGTTGTAAAGTAAATTTAAATGCACACTTGCTCCAAATAGCGAGATAATTCTGAAATTTTAAGTTAACCATCCTAAAGGCTTTGGTCTACTGAACAACTTTACTTAAGGAAGTAAACTCTTATATGCGAACGATCACGAGCTATTTTCTGATGAAACAACAAAGGTCAATGTGAATATATCATTTGAGACCACCATCTAAGGGAATCCGCGCATGTCAGAGGGTTTACTGTACTTTGCTGTTTTTTGATAAACTTTGTTTTCTTCTGAAAAGTTCTGCAAAGTCTGAGAATTTAAAAAAAAAATCTTTTGGAGCATTTACCTTTAAGCTGAGGCAGCCAGAGGAGTGGTTCTCAAAATAAATCGAAATTTAAATTTTTGATGCCAATTTGTGAAGAAAAATGTAAGTCGCAAGAGATCAAAATACGATATTCGGTGGTTTTGGGACCCAAGCTCTGTCGACCAGTGTTATTGAAAAATGTTTGTACACCATTGTTACAATGTGTGGCATTTTTATCATAGCTCTTCGAAGAATAGCGCCATTATGTTCTCGTTTTGACTTGACTTTAACTTTTTATATGGTTAAATTATTCTATTTTATTTGTGTAGTGTGTAATTTGTAATTTCATGTACATCATTCAAGTTTGCAATCTAGCATTTTTATCTCTATAATATCTTTTTTTTGTACACAAACTATACTAAATATTAAATAACATATAACGGGGAAAGGGAGGGACCATCAGGGCACCCAAGTGAAAAGATTTGGATAGGGAGCATGGGACTGCCTCCTCCCTATTGTTAACATTTCGCGGAACGTGGGTGGGCTCCTCGACCCAATCTATTGGGTTTAGTCTGTCAATAGAGGGCTTGATCACAGAACGGAAGTATACCTTGAATGACAAATAATGATGACGTTTTAGAGCTCTTTGTCACGACATCTTGCGGTTGAGGTCACACATTTTACACGGAAAATAATTTAATCTGCTCCAAGCTTAGACAACATTTTTAGCACTTTCACTTTTTTTTAAACACTATTTTTAAAAAAAAAAAACTTTTTTGAGCGTATTAGTAGAACGATTGTGATTGGGAAACTAGGAGAATTTAAAATTTAACACTTCATTTGATCACTTTTTAAAAAATAAAAAATTAAACCTTGAAACACTTTTTTAAATTTTCGCTAGAATTCGCGAGCAAATTCCATTTAATTCCACTATGAGCTTATCTTTTGACAGATAGGCCTATTTCGTCTGCTACTTACAGACTTCTTCAGACATTTTTAGACCTGCTTGTATAAAGTAACAAGGCACTTACATGAAGGTTTGTCCCTCGTAGAACGAATGTATAAATATAAATAAATAGATATTATTAATGATGTGATCTAAAAGAACCTTCTCTGACGTTTCTTTTGTATGAATAAGAAATTGGATGTGTGTGTACATCGATTTTTTCATATCTTCTATATCACACCCCATCACCTCACACTTAAGCATTTGGAGAAGTTTAAATTCAAACTTTAATAGTTCTTTCAAATTAACAAACCCCTGCTTTATTTAACCTCTTTGACAGCTGATTCCACGGTTGAAAATAATAAGTAATTTGATATAACACGTATAACCTGCCACGTTTGTAATAGCAGGGTGGCCACACAATCTTAGTTTCAAAATTCCCGCATTTTTCCCGAATTTTTCCGCAATTTTGCCTTATTTTCCCGACTGGGAAAATTAGTTAATATAATTTGGATTAATATATTCGATATATTCGAAATTTTCCAAGAAATTTTTCAATCTGAAATTCTGACTTGTTTTATTTAGGTAACTCGACTTAGTACGTCGAGTTATTAGTACGAGACACTGAAGAAGTCTGCACATTGTAGACGAAATACGCATATCTGCCAAAGATAAGCAAAGGTAGTTGGAATTAAATGGAGAATACTAATTTTTCTTCTAATTTCTAGTTACAGGCATTCCACAAAACAGCTTAAACCCTCTAGGATTCAATTTTACATCATTTTTATCTTAAACTCTCAATCTGCTTTTGTAAACAACCTTTAAATTGATGATTTCTCAGGAACTCAAGCTCAATTTCCTAAACTAAGACCACAACTAGGTAAAAGAAAGCTTCTGCTAGCCAATTGTGGTCTAAAGTCTTCAAATTCTTTAGTTCTTAAAAGCAGACCCACCCATTTTGCAAATTTCTCCTTTTTAAGTCTATTTAACAGGGGTTGAACAATACATAGCTATTTTTTTAAAAGCATTTGTTTTTAAAAACTTGTCTGATGCATAGGGTGTCTTTGTTATTGCTGTAAGGTGGCACAATAGGTTTCTGTCCACTGCAGTGACAAATATTTCTCTATTACACAAATGGATTGAGACTTTAAAATGACCGCAGTATTCCTATCCCTAACATTTCAGTAATGCATATAAGAGCTGGATCACCTAAGGAATTCCAGTCAAGTAAAATAAAAACAAAAGTAAGTTGTGTGCTAAGCCTCACCTGTCACAGCCGTGTAGCCAGATTTTCGTAGCGGTACGGATTTGAACAGGCTGAACAAAGCCAGCAGAAAATGATTCACATGCCAATATCAAACACTGTTTCATTCCATTCATGAGATCGTTGGACCTAGTAGTTGACAAAAGCGCTACTCGAAGCATTTATAAAAGATGTGAGTATGGTTCCTTCCATGTGACAAAAATTCCCGATGGATTTTAAAATTCCCGACTTTTTCCCACATATTTCCCGATGATTTGGGATTCCTGCATTTTTCCCGTATTTCCCAAATTTCCCGAGTCTGTGGTCACCCTGTAATAGTGACAACTTGCGGTGTGAAGTCAATCAAGAGCATTTCCAGTCAGAACTGCCTAGTAATTGTGACATTTTGATCGTCTTTTTTTATTTGAACGAAATTCTCATCATGCATTTGACTAAGGAGCTTGAGTATTTCTAAAATATTAAGAATATGAATAAAAATAATACCAAGGAAAAACATTTTTTTTTCGTGCAAAAAATTTGATAACACTTAATTTTAAGAAGCTCAAACCCTCTTTTATTCTCTTCATTTTTGTAAATATACTTGAAGATATTAAAAGAAATATCAGCATTGGCATGTCTTATCGTTTTACTTAACCTATTATTGTCAGGGAAGTAAATGAAACAGTGAAGTTTTTTTTTTTTTGCGAAGCGGGTATCTGGAACATGTAGTACATATACGCAAATTCTCAGAACGTATGGACTTTAGCACTCGCATAACGATAAGACATGCAGATGCCTACATAAATTAAAAAAAAAACAGTAGAGTCGTCCCTCAGCATTGGCAAGATTAATTAACACTATCGGAAAAATACCTCTTTTAATTTGTTCTAACCTTCCAACGGAATCTCCTCATAAATATCTTTTAAGTGAGCTGAGTAGTTTCTTTTTAATAACGTAATAACGTTATAACTGCTTACTCTTTGAAATATTTGCTTTTATCGAATACTTTTTTCAGTTCTTCCCAGTTCCTAGGAACAGTGGTGTCTGAGTACTAAGTTATCTCCGTGATTGGAAACGTAAGCTTCACAGAAAACTAATGGAAAAACTATCAAATACACGCAAACGCAAACACAACGGGCAGGCCTTCAAAAAGAGATGTTTGTGTTCTGATATTAAAACCAACTGTTTGGCAAAGCTAATGGTTTTATTCAAAATGGGTTTGTAAATCATTAAACGTGAAGAATGAATGTTAATTTGTCTCTTGATTTCTTGATCAGAAACTGGTGTATTAAATTTGTGTAGAATTGATACTTTGACATGGTCGTAGCTTAAATGATCTACAAAGAATCCCCTAATTCTGCCGATAAAAAAGAGGGTTGTAAAATTAATTCATAGCGCTTATGTGACAAAAATTCAAGTTTGAACGAAATATAGCAAAATATATGATTGAAATGAAGATACATAAAAACACTAGCAGCTTTTGCTACTTTGCGAATCGCAGCTCTGTACTGCAAGAGATAGAGATTTACAGGTATACCTCGATAGTACGTACACCTGCGCCTCGTTTAGTGTACGTACTATCGAAACGTACGTACTATCGAATCACAATAAAAAAAATTAAATGTTTTTGAATAGCGCTTCAAAATTGTTTCAATGATATGAAACAAAAATTTTTACTAAATAAATATATGTTTTATCATATTAAGGCAGTTAATACCGATAAAGAAATGATCACACTATCATACCATATACCAATCAAATGAGCTGGACGAGAAAGGAAAATTGGCGTGTGTGTGTATGTGTGTGTGTGTTTTTAGAAGCTTTCTGCAATTTCTGGACCGAATTCAACACAACAATCGTCTAATGAGTGGTTTTTCGGTCCATGGAACGCAATAGAACAGTTTTGGAATATCGGCGGGACATGAGTGAAGGTTGCAAGATACACCCCTTAACCACCATGCAATACCCCAAATCAAATAGGCACACAACAATAAGGTCAATTGTCATTCCGACAGTCTAAGACCACATTGCTAAACCTTACAGTCATATTACGGACACTTTCGGGAAAGTAGCCAGTTTCTAACTTGACATAACCATCTCATGCAACACATAAAATCACATCATCATTCGAAAACAAGATCAATGATAACCCAATCTAATGCCCAGGATCAAATAACCCACTTTCTGTCATGTTTAGAAACATCTTGAACACATGAAATCAAAACGAAAAGGGTCAGATCTAACTACAGATGGATAAGTTCAGGGTTTTTGTTTATTTCAAGGATACAAAAAAACATGTTGTAGTTGTTATTATTTATTTCAAGTTAGTTTTAAAGAACAAAATCCATTTTCTCGGATAAGATAAGGAATCAATTGTACACGGTCAATCAGTGAGTTTTGTTATGTACTAGCAACCTTTTCAAGAATGTTAAGCCGTATTTGAGGCAAACTAAACTGCGTATTTAGCGGCTATCCGTTCTCTTCCGGCTCGAGAGTTTTCTGAGAAATGCTTCGCAATTTATCCTGGAGTATAGATAATGGCAGGTCATCTTCATAATCGCTATCTACCGGATTATACATGTTCCAGGATTTCCTTATTGCATCCCCTGGAACGCAATCCCATGCGTGAGCCACCGAAAAAATAGCATCTTTATGGTGTTATTTTTTTACATTTTCGTGGAATTCTCCGGTTCGGATCAGCATATCTTGCATTCGAGTTTCTCGGTAGTTCGCTTTACCCATATGTATTATATTCTGGTCCTTGGGTTGAACAAGTTGAACGTGTTAGGAGATAGAAATTTGGTCCAGATTTTTCCAATCTACGATTTGTAATTTTCTGCCATTGAAATAAGCAGAATAATTATCAAGAACTAACAGGACCCTAACAGGCCGATTAAATTCTTCCAAAAATCTGCTGACGCGAGACACACATATTCCACAAATAATGATTGTTTAAACAAAAATCTTGTTACCCAAGCATTATTAGAAGCCGAGTAAGGAATTTGCCAAACATACTTCAGTGCCCTTGGTTTTTGAGATTTACCAATTAACATTAATGGAAGCTTCAATAATCCATCCATGTTGGAGCATGGCATGAGGGCAACTCATTCTCTTGATACCTTCCGATCAGAGCACAGGAAGCATATTTTTGATGTTTGGCCAGCTATTTTCAATAAAAGTAATATATTTACCAATTGATCCTTCTGACTGCATTGCGTTATCTCTGATTTTCTGCTTCGTTTGTCTGATTGTTGCAATTTTTGATCGAGATGGAATGTTATGCTTTGCCATTACCTCTCTGGTGTTCATCCCATTTTCGATATCCTCAATGAACCGTAGCGATTGCAATGGCAGCTTTTTGGCGCTTCAGTCCACTAGCTTGTGTTTTTTTTTCCATTTTTAACTTTCAAAACCAATCTACGTGGTATCAGCAGAACAGAAATGAACACAACGAGACGCAACGTGATCAAGACCAAGTCCTAAGTAAAGCCGTTACAAATATTAAATAAAAATACAGGTATACCTCGATAGTACGTACATCAATATTCTAACTTCAAATCAAAATTGTATAAAAACTACTGATTGTATCTTATCTTTCATGCAACCAAAAGTAAGAGCGGAAGGTTGCTCGTTCATTTGGTTATTTTAGATTTCATATACAACCAGTAGTTTTTAAGCAATTGCGATTTGAAGTGAGAAAGTTGATGAACGTACTATCGAGGTATACCATGTTCTACTGCGGCAGCTTGTGTAAAGGGTAAATTTGTAAGAAGGGTAAAAATCTAAGCTCATGACTGTACGTACAATCGAATCAAAATGTACGTACTATCGAGGGTACGTACTATCGAGGTAAAATGTACGCACTATCGAGGGTGCGTACTATCGAGGGTACGTACTATCGAGGTATACCTGTATTGACATTAATTCACCGTGCATAACCAATTGCACAGGAATTGTTTTCCCAACTGATTATTGTAGTGAGGTCATCTGCGTATTTGTTATACCTTATGTGTGTGGTTTAGAGCCCTTGATTTTATTTGTTATGACATTTCTCGAAGTATTTTTCGAAACAGAAGCATGGAAAAACAGATAATGATGCGGAGAAAAACTTGTGCTATCTCAAATTGATTCAGCACAACAGCATCCAACAAGGTTTTTTTTATTTACACCGGCATTAATTGTAATATAAATGTATTAAGAATAATTCACTACAGAATTCGTACCTCTTGTGGACTTGAAAATAGGTAGAATTGGTTGTAGTTTATTGGTTCGATTGTTCACGATAGCTACCATATATTCGTATACTCCGAACATTTTATTCCATCAGATTGTAGAAATGCATCCGACAATTCAAAGGTGTAATTAGATGTAGTATTGTTTGATGAGATTCTCGCAGAATAAAATGGAAAAATCACAAAATGAAGTGTTGTTGTATTTTCGTCAAGTAACCAGAGCATACTGTGATGATCATATGGTAGCAACTATGCCACTTATACCAGTTGATTTGAAGTTTTTTCAACACTGCAAAAATGGAACGAGTGGAAACAAATAAAATCGATGTACTTTTTACACAACAACATTTTTCACTTTTCGTTTCATTGAATCGTTCTAAGTTGCCCTTCCGTTCCGTGGCTTGATTCTAGTACTGTGAGTGTGAACTTGCTTTTGGAAGGAGATTCTCGACCCTTTTTTCGAAGGTTTCGCGTTAGTGTCTCTGCTTACGGTCTCGCCAAAACGTGTAAACAGGAGTGATGATCACAAACACCAGTAGAATTCTGATCAAATCTTTTTTTCTGATTATTCCACTGCTATGGAAAGTTTCCGTGCTACAATAGATGGTAATATTCCATAATCACACAAATCAATCACTCACAGAATTCAGTTTATTTGTCTGTATTCTTAGATGCATGGGACTATGTCGCTTTCTCCTGGGACTGCCTTTGGAGCGATTCGATGCCAGACGACAACTTGTCAGCATATTCTTCTTCTTCTATTTCTTGAATGCTTTCAGTTTTTAAAGTTTTCCATCGTACACAGCAGATAATTCTAGATTTTGAAATATTTTTAAATCCGTTAATATAAAAATTCGGATGGAAATCAGTAAGTTGCTTATGTAAAAAGCTGACTTTTGACTGAATGTTATCCATCATCGAAACTTGCACATGGTGTGTAGCCATAGGTAATGGAAAAATTAGACACCTTAGTATAGTCAAATGAATGATTGTTCAACTCAGTCTAGACCCACTACTATTAGACCAATCATTAAAACTGCAAGCTATCAGACAACCCCCGCACTCCGGCACGTCGCGTGTTCAATGCATCTTAAGCATATTTGCTCCACAACAGATCGTTAGATGGTATCCCAAGTAATAACGTCGTTGATAGACGCACAAATTATCAAGATTGCATCCAACCGAACACCAACCTCTGCATTGCCACAGAATTCAATTAACCCGCAAAAGGCGAGCAGATGATTACCTGTGCTAAATTGAAAGCAAGCAAGGCGTTGGCATGATAGTGGAAGAAATAAGAAAAGAAAACACTTTTCAAGACGAAAACATCGCCCGAGGCACCACATGGTCGGTCTGACTTGATAGTTCCTTCCGATGTCATGCTCCCGCTGCTGACGGCCAGTAACTTTTTCATATTACACCACAAACGCAACACAGCCGAAGCAACCCCCGCACCGAGTCCGGAGCAAATTTAGCATCCCGACTTTTTCATTACTCAGAGGCAAAGGAAACGATAGAAACCACTCGGTCACCGCCCAGGATGAAAAAATAAATATGAAACACATAAAGTAATAATATTTTCATTCATACACCTTTCGCCATCAACTAACTCACCGTTAGAAGAAAAATGTTGTGCACAAAGGGGAAAAAATAAAAATGGGACCTCGCACTCTCCTTTCTTGCATTCCGTGCCGAGAGTACACACGCCAACGATCGTGATGTGGCTCAATTTATGGTGGATGGCGGTTCGTTGTAGTAAAATCAATATTTGTGCGCCTCCGACTGGCATAAGAGTGCTCTCTCTCTCTCTCGTGGTAGGTTTTCCCATTGCAATTACATTAACGAGAACTTGCTTGGTTTCTGTCGGTGTCCTCAACTTTAATCCTACTCGTTTAAACAACACTCACTTCCAGCAAATGTCCAAGGTCACTCCTCAGCATGTTCTCTTCATGACCCACTCCCGAGATCATTTTTCAAGCCTCAAACGGAAATACGAACGAGCGAACGGAAAGGCCGGAACACCGCCGCCCGCCAGAACGAGCGCAGAATGTCGATGTCGGAAAGCAAGCAGGGCCACGACAACGACGATGACACAGAAAAGCTCTTTGGTGGAAGGTAATTTTATCCCAACTTTGCTTGAATGCCCTTTTCTACATGGCGGCGGTGTCTATCAAGGGTTGCTGGCCATCATCTTTTCCCCGTTTTACCGACCGTTCGTTCCGTTAACTAACTCGTCGCAGCAGCCTTTGGATCGTAATCACCCATTCAACTACGCTTAGCTGCGGGTGGGTGGTGGGTTTGGATAGTGGAAAAGTCTCGAGGCTATGAGCTGTGCGGCAGACTCTCAACAAAGTTCTGACACAGTCTTCATCACGCACACACTCACACAAGCGCGCACATTCGTAGCGAGCCTACAGTAGTTTGGGGTGTTATTTTTCCATCAGCTGGCAATTTCAGGAGCAATTTGCTGATTGAGTTTCAGCTTTTTCGGCTGTCCTTTTGGGGTGATTGTGAGTATGTGGATGGGGATATAATTATGAAACAGCATGGGGTATCCATTTAGGGCCTTATGGATGCGAAAGATCGTTGTTGGGTGGGGAGGGGTTCTATGCCTAACTCTACCATTTAAGGTTGGATGTCATGTTTTGGCATGAGAGATAAATTCTGCGTTTATTGGAAACTGGAAACGGAAATCATTTAACAGCTACACTGTTAATTATTTTGTCATATTTTGAAGACAGGCGTGTTTCTGTCCAAATAAAATAAATGAGATTTAAAGTAAAGAAAGTTTAAAATAAATCCGCTTTAGAGCAAATCAGAAACAATTCAAACGGTTTCCTATGATTTTCAAAATGGATTTATCTTACTAGATCTGAGAAGTAATTCTGTGGTATAGCAGAATTTCAAAATATGATATTTGGGTTTCAAAATATGATGAGATTTTTCCGATTGATTGAACCAACAACTTTCCCGAACAGTTATTTGCTTCAAATTTAATATCTGTGCCGAGTTACCTGCAAGTGAATCTAACTACATCCAAAAGACTGCAAACATACTGATTCTGTCAAAACATTCAGTACCGGCAACAATTAGGTGTGGTTGAGAAGGACAATTTAAAAAAAAAAACTGATGCTTTATTGGCTATTGAGAAAAGAGATTGTACTCGAAAAAAATTTAACAAAAAAACAAAAATGATCACAATAAATTAATTTTAAGTTGGATATTGTTTAAATCCTTAGGGAATAAATAATCAAATATCAGCTATGGTTTTGCGAAGTTGTTTTATTCAACCTCCTGGCCTAGACTAACACTTGCGCCATATTTTTTACACAATTTCATCCACTCTATCTTCAAATTCTGGTCAATTTTTAGACCTTTCCTGTTTTCCGGAGGTTGCCCTTCATAATCGCCCTGAATTTTTCATCATATCACATATTCGATATCACCTTCAAGAATAATTTTGTACGCTTCTTAAGAGGTAAGAGTCTATTCATGAACAACGTAGACTTTTCTGGGTGAGGAGGATGGGGGTTGACAAAAGTCTACGCTCCAATCAAAATTTCAGAAAATTGTATGAAGAAAACTATACAAAGAGGAGGAAGGGGTGGGGTGGGGTAACTGAGATTTTTAAAAATGAGTCTACGCGGTTTATGAGCCGGCCTTAAGCTTAATCATCCTAGCTTGACAAGCAAGTGTATTACAGTCGCTTGACAATCCGACAATGTTTCAAAGAACCACAGTACCATTTGTCGTATATCATTCGTTTCGCAAATTATTTTTTTTAAGGGTTTGTTGGGCCAAGGATGGAACCTTGCGGAACTCCCGCCGTAATGTTCACTGATTTCCGCTCCACGAAGGTCTCGTAGATGTGTACCCGGTTCTGAAAGTAACTCCTCAAAATTTTGCACTGGTAATCAGAGACCCTCATTCTGTGCAGTGACTCAGAAATAGCCTCGCAGCTGGCGCTATTGAAGACGTTCTTATCGTCGATCATTACAACAGAGAAATATCGATCACCTTTCCACTTCTGTTTGGACGCCTTTATGGCTGTCTCGACTACTGTCCCAATGGCATCCACCGTAGACTTCCCTTTCCGGAAACCGCTCGGAACAGTACCCTATGTACCTCTCTGTCTGCTACGGTCTTAGCTGTCTGGACATGTCTTCTGACTCGCGCGACAACTTCAGCATGGCGCCTTCTGAGGTTGCTCGTTCCATCAGTCAAGCTGGGCCCCGCTTGTTTTTCGGCTCCAGTTTTCTCGGCGTGGTTGCGTCGCATGCCCTTCAGAAGTTTCCTACGATGACGATCGGTCTTCTTCCGATGAACTTTTCAGTCAGTGCATCCAGCATCTGGTTGAACTACTCCATGGTCCATCTTGAGGGTACATAGCAGCTGCATACAAAGATCCCGTTGATTTTGACGATCACGAACCCTTCGCATGAACTGGGCACTACTTCCAGGATGGGAAATATGCCCATCACTTGTATCGCAGCTTTCGCCGCTCTATCTGCTACCCAGTTTCCGTTACCGGAAGGAACACGATACGATTCCGCAATGATTGCGACTTCACACTTTTTTTCAGTTGTTGACCGCCACAACAGTTGCTGTACTATGTCGCAATGATTGAGGATCATTTGGGTTACCTCTAATACTGCTGACCTACTGTCGCATGCATCTCGGTTGCTTTGTGCAATCTCTTGCAAAATGACTCTTCTCCCAGCATTTCCTGCACAGATCAGATCTGTCAGGACCTTTGCAGTTGGTGACCATATCCCATATACTTAAAGCATCACTCCAATCCCTTTGAAACTCGAGTGATGATGCAAATGAACTCAGTGAACACACCGACCACTCAACTTTTATTGGACCCGACTCCAACAGCTTGCAGTAGCTGTCGGCAGACGTATCGCCGGCGTCTGTGTGCCATCGTACGCCGTCCTCAACCGGATTGTCGTTTGTGCATCTCCAAGGTCGCAGTGCTCCTTCAGCACCCTCATCAGCTCGTCTTCTATTGTGATCTCGTCAAGATCCACGCACTTGATCACAGTCTCCTGTGAGAGAGCTCCAACTATCGCCTGGTCATCAAGAGACTTTTAGACGAGCGTCTTGAAGGCTGTGCTCTTGAAGGCAGGATGCTTCTTCAGCTCGAAGAACATCCCCAAGTTTCTATATTTCCGAATCAGTTCCCACTTTTCGTAGGAGTTCAACGTATGTCGTTCCACTTTTTACCTAAAAAATTAGAGCGTTACCCTTACTTCGATCCCGACGTGACCTAGGCATCTGCTTCTTCTTCTCTCCAGATGTTTAAATTTGCTGCTGGTTTTTCTTTTTTTTGTCTTTCTGGTTGCCTGTGTTTGTGTAGATTGTTATTTTTTTTTATTTTTGACAACAAAACTCTCGAGTCCCTTCAAATCTTGGAGAGAGTTACGGGAAGGTGATGGATTGTCGTATTTGTTGTTTAACGTTACATTAGAGGTTGTCATTCGAAGAGCTAAGATAGACACGAGCGGACAGATCTTCAGGTAGTATATCTAAAGTACATCAGACATAAAACTGAAGCTGATAGGATTGGGCTTGTGATTAATGCGTTGAAAACAAAATACATGAAGGGAAGAGACTCACGAGAAGACAAAGTTAGCCTTCTAGCACGAGTTCAGATCTACGGTGATGAAATCGAGGTAGAAGACGAGTTCATGTATCTTGGCTCATTGGTGACCGCCGATATCGACACCAGCAGAGAAGTACAAAGGCGCATTATGGCTGGACATCGTGCCTACTTTGGACTCCGAATGACGCTTAGATCGAACAAAGTTCGCTGAACTACAAATTTGACCATCTACAAGACATTAATTAGACCAGTAATTCTCTACGGTCATGAAACATGAACATTGCTAGTAGAAGACCAATGCGCCCTTGGTGTCTGAAAAGATACGCTGCGTACGATACACGATGGAGTGCAGATGGAAGACGGAACGTGGAGGAAGCCAATGAATCACAAATTGCATCAGTTACTGAGAGAACCTCCCATCGTACACATCGCAAAAATCGGTCGACTACGATTACGAATAATTGGCTTCGCGGACGACATCGCCGTAGCCGTCTATGGAGTGTCCATAGAAGTGGTGGAATAAACGGCCACAGAATCTATCGACATTGTCAAAGGATGAATGTGCTTCTGGAAACAGAAGTCACAAAACGGAGATCATTGTGGTCAGTAACAGAAAATCGGATGATCGACGACAAGCTATCCTTTATCGGAAATTGAACCAGAACAGCAACAAAGCCTCTATGGTAAAATCGGGGTTGTCCCGCATGTTGTTCAATACTAATACGGTACGAGGGAGCAAACGAGGTATGGCGGGCCGGCATGAGTCACCGCCTTGAGTACTAAGATCTACATTGGCAAGCTCGAAAGTACGCTCAGGGTAATGTGCCTAAGAGTGGTCAAAGTATCACATGACGCAGTCTGCGTCTAAGCGGGGATGATGTTTATCGGCATCGTCATAAAAAGAGGACGTAGAGTGCTCTGAATAACGAGGCTCGAGAGGCATCCATAAGACCACTAAAGCCGCATCAATGGTTTAGTATCAGAGGGAATGGAACAAATTCACCAAAAGTTGGAATCTCCGGAATTTATCTCCGGTTAGGCAACACGGTGAAGTTAGCTTCCATTAGACGCAGATCATGTTTGGATCTTGGATCTTTGGATGGCTGTTTTAGACAGTACCTACACAATTACGAACATCTCGGCCCTGAGGAAACCGTAGAACATGTGTTCTTTGCTTGGCTTCGCTTCAACGATGCGATAAACGGCATGACGGCACTAACCGGTTGGAACACGACTCTGGAAATCCTCAACCCCACATCCTGAGTTCTACAAGAGTCAGGTTGCAGGTTTTCCTTTCCGTTGAGAAAAAAAAAGCAGAAGCTAGGCAGAGTAGGAGCTATTCTAAGGCTTGCTTCATTTAGAATTGGAACAAACTTTTGCTCATATTGTGGCGCTCCTGGTGGACGGATTTGGAAGTTCTTGGCGCCCACGTGTCGAGAATTTTGTCAGCTTCTCGCATGTATTTTTGACATTCCGCAAATCGACTGTACTTTGTAAACAATCAACATGCCGAAAGAAGGGATAAGAATGAGCATAGTTATTTGGAAAATCCATTGTGGTCTGCATCTAGGCTAGCTAAACAGCTGAAATTGCCCAGAAATACCGTATGGCGCGTTATCAAACGGTATAAGGAAACATTGACGACGATTCGGAAGCCTCAAGACAATCGTCGGAGTGGAACTGTCGACCGGAAACTGCGTGGTAAGATTTTGAAGACGATTAAGAGGAATCCCAATCTGTCGGACCGTGATTTGGCCAGAAAATTCGGTGCTGCCCATAGTACCGTGAGGAGAACTCGACTCCGGGAAGGAATCAAGTCGTATCGAGCTAGCAAACAGCCAAATCGGACCATAAAACAGAATAGTGTGGCCAAAATCCGTGCTCGGAAGCTATACGACCAGGTGCTGACCAAGTTCGACGGGTGTCTTCTGATGGACGATGAAACCTATGTCAAGGCTGACTGCGGGCAAATCCCAGGTCAAACATTTAAATTGGCAACGGCTCGGGGGGATGTTCCAGCCAAATTTAAATTTGTTTTTGCCGACAAATTTGCACGAAAATTCATGATTTGGCAGGGCATTTGCAGCTGTGGAAAAAAAAACGTAAGTTTTCGTTACAAATAAGACAATGACGTCGGAACTATACCAAAAAGAGTGTCTCCATAAACGAATTTTGCCGTTCATTCGATTCCACGACCATCCCGTAATGTTTTGGCCAGATTTGACAAGCTGCCATTACAGCAAAGTCGTTCAAGAATGGTATGCAGAGAAAGGGGTCCAGGTTGTTCCGAAAAACCTTAACCCACCCAACTGGCCCCAGTTCCACCCTATTGAGAAATACTGGGCAATCATGAAGAGGAGACTGAAGGCAAAGGGAAAGGTTGTCAAAGACATCAATCAGATGAAGACCTGGTGGAATAAGATAGCTTAAACGATGGACGAAGAAGGTGTGCGCCGCCTAATGAGCCGTGTTACAGGAAAAATTCGGGAATTCCTTCGAAACCGTGACGAATAATTTTATCCGTATTTTTTCTTAAAAGTATGAAGAAAACGCTACATTTGTACAAAAAAGATCTTGAATTCAATAACAAATAACTGAAATACAGGCAATTGTTTTTGTTCCAATTCTATCTGAAGCAAGCTTTATAAACAAATGTTACACAAATTTCTCCATAACTCGAGAACTAATCAAGCAAAGTGAACCAAATTTAGCAAGTGGAGGTATTTGAAGGCAAGAAATGTTTTTATTGTAGTTTGAGACTCCTCCGCCTTCTGAAAGGGGGAGCTCCAATACAAATGAAACTTTTTTTTTTGCACCTAAGAACAAATTTAGCAAATGGAATCAAATTTGGTGTTTATATGGAAGCTCACCGTCCTCTTCTTAAGGAGGGAGGGGGTCTCTCACACAAATGAAACACAAACTTCTGTTTAACTCGAAAACTATTCAAGCAAAAGGAACCAAATTTGGCATGTGGGGGGTTTTTGAGGCAATGATTGTATGGTGGTTTTTGTCAAAAGGAATATGAATACAGATGAAACACAAGTTTCAACCAAACATGCGAATTATCCAGGTTACGAAAACACAAAACGTGTATTTCTGGAGTAAGAAGCATGTTCTGATAGAAGTTTGAACCCCTGGTTAGTCAAGAAAAAAAAAATCATTCCGAAAAACAACTACAAACGAGCCAGTTCTATTAAATTTTCATTCGTTTAGTTATAAGCATAGCTTGCTCGCACCGGGTTCAGCTAGTAAATTTGTAACTCAACCACAATCGTACAGAGCACACTTCGATCTTCCCACCCAATATCTGATCAACCATGGATTATTTAAGATTGCCCAGATTCATAGAAGCGATTTTCCCAATATGTCTTTCGCCGCCAAAACGAATCGACACTGGCAAGCTCATCAATCTCCATTGAACCGAATACGAAACAATCCATTTTCCACAGACGCGGGTTCACAATTGCTTCATGTTTTCCCCCCACATCCTTCCTATGGCCCCGCTGGAAAGCCCGAAACAATGAAAGAAAATTACCAACGACGTTCAACTCCGCACTTTCTTTCATAAATTTCCCCATGACTGTAATTCACATCCACGCATGGCGCCCCACTAGCTTGCTATGTTGCTAGTAGATTCGCCGAACGGTTGCCTGCAAAACGACTTCCTGGGGCGGCAACAGCTCCAATATATGTAGCCGTACCTTACACACATACACATTGCCACCATTACTTTGTTCATTCACTGAGACGAAGCAATTCATCACGGCTAGGCTTCTGCAGCCGGCAAACAAATCCCAAACACACATTTATATATATGCCAACAAAAAAAGAACGCCCGTGTCGTTGAAAGGCAACAACTGCGAACTAATTACATTCACATACGTTTTCTGAAGTTATTAATCTCGGGTCGCGTGGTTCTCGAGCGAAGGTTCTAAGGAAAAACGAACTCGAACACATTCTGATGGCTATGGGAACCGACCAGTCACGTTACGGCAACTTGGCACGCTATCGCTTTCGTCGTCCTTGAAATGGAGGCGATTGATTGGATGTGTTTTTTTAAGAAACTGAATCCACTCGAATAATCTTCCTTGGAAGTGTTGCAACTAGTGGGGACCTATTCCCCCGCCCACGAAGGAAGAACAGCGCTGTCTTGGTAAAATACTAACTACTAAACACGGGGTGGTCGCAGGGCAGGCACCGAGTAATACACAGTTATATGCCCTGTTCATTAATCACTGTGCACTGCACGTCTGTTGAATGTAGCCAACAGCCTGCCAGCCATAGTCAGTGAGTAGGTGAACTCGTGCTGGGAGGCGGTGGCACAACTAAAGCCTCAAACTAAAGAGAGTGCATCGCTTTTCCTCGTACGACGAGCATACTGGGTTTTATGCGGAACGAGGGGCACTTGGTGCAAGGGGTCCATAACCAACCAGTCAGTGCAGTTGTGAGTATCTCACCACCGTCGTCGTCGGCGCACCGGCACTAGTGGAGGAACATTTATATTTCATACGTGAGAACTCGGAATGGGACCCAGTGGGATAGGACTTCGTCACACACATACTACGCGGACTACAGATTGTAAGACACTGCCACTGCTGGCACTGCACTGTGGGTATGTCGGGTGGTCAATAATCGGACGATGAATTTCGTTTTATGTTTTTCGATCAAAAGTAAGTTATTCTGATAAACAAATTAGTTCACCCAAACTCAAACGTGGTAATATAATTTTGGCCCATAGAAACTAACCATAATGCGCAAGTTAGATGCACATGATGCGGCGTATTAAGGTGAACGTGAAGCAACGAAGAGTACAGCCAACTGCTTTCATGTAATAATTTAAGACCCAGTGATTCCGGAAGAGGCTTTACAGTTTATGCTACGCAAGATTTAAGAAACATTCTTCAAGGGGGATTTTCAGTCAGACCGATGGCATTCCCCTAATGGAGAGAATAGTGGAATTAAGCTAAGTTTGTGTTCTTGCCTTGGGTGCCATTCATCTTTACGGCTGCATACGTCAGTGACGTTAATGTTCACTGCATCACTGTGTCTTTTAAAACATTAATTATGCAGGATGCATTAGAGAGAAATGAGGAACAGGTGTCAAACTTGTCGGGAGAATGTCTGTTGATGGTATGACGGATATTTTCAACTGTTTCTAACACTGCTCGCGTATCACCAAACGTAGAGATACTTTTTTTTCAAAAAGTCGAAATATATAGTTAACCTTTGCGGTACTAGAGGGTGGTCCGATCAAAATTTGTAAGTTATTTATAAATCAAATTCTTTTTCTTTTTCCAGTTCAGTTAATCAAAATACAAGAAAAACATTCAGCTGAGCTTCCTTTTTACCGAATGCAATCTGCCGGGTCTTTCGTTTAAGACCTTCCATAAGATTTTGTACAGTCTCCTTGTCCACTTCATTCGCCACAGAACGCCAATTTGCTTTGATCTGTTTCTCGCTCACAACAGCTTTTTGAGTCTTCTTAAGGTTCCGCTTGACGATGGCCCAATATTGTTCGATTGCATTCTTGAATTCAAGAGACAAATCACCTTGCTTGTAGCTACATTTTTTAAACTTAGATTTTACCATTTTTGGCGATTGACTTCGATTTAAATAAAAGCAAACTCATCCTTAGTTTTGTTTTGCTTTCTTTTATTTGTTTTTAAATTTTTAAAAATTATGAAAAAAGTTTAAAATTTGCGGTTATTAGTTTCGATTTCAATTCACTTTCAGTGAAACTAGCATCACTGGTATTATATTACTTTCACGCAACAAAATTTATGCGCTAGCTTTTTAGCAAGTCTGAAAGCTTCCCATGCAAGTTCGAAAGCTCTTCATGCAAGTTTGCAAGCCAAACTTGCATCCAAATTTGCAATGAGGTCTTATTCAAACCAAGTTGAATAAAAATTTATTCAAGCTTTTAATGCAACAGCCTTCTCTTAGTTGCCGCATTTTATTTTATTTCCTTTTTCTATTTTTCTATATACCTTTTAACATTGGATTTCACCTGATACACTTAACTATTGTCACCGGTATTGATTCAACTATCACTTCGATTCGATTAGTTATGCACTTAAAAAAGCAGCAATATACATGAGCCCGAAGACAAAGTTAGGCTTTTTGCACGAATTACGTAACGCAAGAAACGGGATTTCGGACCCCCCCCCCCCTCCCTCCCTTATGTAACAATAAGTAACACGTGACCAGAATCCTCCCCTTTAATTACGTAATGCTCACGGACACCCTCCTATCCTATTTCTCAATTGTTCTATAATCATCACAAAAACTGTTCATGTTATTGTTTTTATGTTTAACTAGCTGAACCCGGTGCGAGCTTTGCAACGCATGCGATTAAATGAATGAAAAATTAATAGAACTGGCGCGTTTATGGTTTTTGTTCTGAATTAATCTGGTAAAATATTTTTGTTTGCTTGTGAGTGTGTTATTTATTCAAAAAAAAAGTTTGTGTTATTAATTTAACCCTTGGACCGGTAGTTTCTACCGGTTTTGCTTTCTGCGTACTAGCATTTCAAAGACAATCAAAGCCGGATCCTGTCAGTTTGTACGTAATTTTCTCTTGCATAACCTAAGATTAACTTCTTGTGCATAATGTAGCACTGAGAGTAACTCAACCAATTTTTGACTAAAAAGGGGTTCAAACTTCTATTAGAATATGCTTCTTACCCAAGAAATACACATTTTGTATTTTAGTTCCATGGATAATTCTCATGTTTGGTTCAAATGTCTGTTTCATTGGTTTGAGAGCCCTTCTTCACCCTCTCCAGAGGGAAGGCGTCTCGAACCCCCTAAGAAAAAAATCCTGCCCAAAAACCCCCATATGCCAAAGTTTGTTCCATTTGATGAACTCCAATTCCAAGCCTCTCTTTCCAGAGTGAGGAGAGGTCTCAAATTACCATAAAAACATTTCTTGCCTTCAAAAACTCGCCCATACCAAATTTGGTTTCATTTGCATGCCCCCCCCCCCTTTCTAGAGGCGGGAGGGGTCTTCAGCAATCATAAGATGCTCTCCCGGACCTAAATACTTCTACATACAAATTAGCATAGCAGTAGGTATAATTCTCATGTTTGGCTTAAATTCGTGTTTCATTTTCATGGGGGCCCCTTTTTTCATAGCGAGGAGGGGCTTCAAACCATCATAAAAACATTTTTTGCCTTCAAAAACACACCCATACCAATTTTGGTTCCAGTTGCTTGATTAGTTCTCGAGTTATGCAGGAATTTGTTTTTCATTTGCAAGGGATCCCCCCTTTCTGGAGGCGGGAGGGGTCTCGAACTACCATGAGATGCTTTGCCGGACCCAAAAGCCACTGAATACAAATTTGCAAAGCAGTAGGCATAGTTCTCATGTTTGGTTGACATTTGTGTTTCATTTGTATGAGAGCCCCTCTTTTTAGAGGGAGGAGGAGCTTTGAACCACTTTAAAAACATTTCATACCTTAAAAAACCAGTACATTTCAAATTTGGTTCCATTTGCTTTATTAGTTCTCGAGTTATGGAGAAATTTGTGTTCCATTTGTTTGAGAGCCCGCTCCCCCCTCCATCCTCATATGGCGGAAGAGTCTCAAATCAGCATAAAAACATTTCCCTCCATCAAAAACTTCCACATGACATATTTGGTTCCATTTCCCTAATTAGTTCTCGAGTCATGCAGCATATTGTATTTCATTTGTATCGGAGCCCACCCCCCTTTAGGATGGGGAGGGGTCTTAAACCAACATAGAAACATTTTCCTCCAAAAATCACCACATACTAAATTTCGTTGCGTTTACTTGATTATAGTTCCCTAGTTATGCAGAATATGTGTTTTATTTGTATGGGAGCCCCCCCTTTTATGACGGGAAGGGTTCTCAAGCTTCCATGAAAACCTTTTTTGCCTTCAAAAACTCTCACATGCGAAATTTGGTATCCTTTGCTTGATTAGTTCTCGAGTTATGCAGAAATATGTGTTTCATTTGTATGGGAGCCCCCCTTTCCAGAGAAGGGAGGGGTCACTTACTACCTTAAGAACCTTTCCCGGCCTCAAAAATCTCTGCATACAAAATTTCACGCCGATCGATTCATTAGTTTTCGAGTTTATTAGGTTCAGACAGACAGACAGACAGACAGAAATCCATTTTTATATATATAGATTCTCATTTGGGTAACTTGAAATTAGTACAGATGGCAAACATCAGTCAATCAATTTCATTTTAGTAACTTAAAGCTTTTATAAAGATTACGAAAAACATTGCACTCATTGTACTGCATTTTTTCAGGTTACGGGATGTTCTTCAAACTGTTACAAATATTAGTTCAACGAGTTTATTCATATGTCTTTCAACTATTTGAGGTATCACAAAAAAAAAAATATTCATGTCACTTAAATCTAGTTAAAAGATTGCAACAGTATTTTATGCAATGCATAATATTAACCTTTTGCAATTATTATAATGTAAGGATTAGTAATTATATTTTTTTTATTATACTAAGGTGTGGCCCAGTAAGATTTAGAACATAGACTATTGCGCATATTTTGGAAAACATTAACAGAATAGTATTTTCATCCATCGTTTTGGCAATCTTATTCAACTTGGTTCTCAATTCATTGATGCTTTTGACGACACTGACATTCACCTTCAGCTTCCTCTTCATAATAGCCCAAAATCTCTCTATCGTTCTGAGATGGGGACAGTTTGGTGGGTTGAGTTCTTTCGATATAAACTGAATCCCGTTGGTTTCATACCACTGTAGCACTGTTTTACTGTAATGACAGCTTGCAAGATCTGCCCAAAACATGACCAAAACATGACCATCATTGAGGGATCTGATGAATTGCAATATTCGCTTTTGGAGACATTTCGTTCTGTGTCCGGATCCAGCTTTCCTGGCTGTCAACAAACGTTGACCAAACACTTTTAGTACGTTAGTAACAGTTGATTCAGCAAAATTCAACAATTTCACCAACTTGGCGCTAGAGCAATTTGGATTTTTGCCATGCACGTGCAAAATTTTGATGCGTTGCTTCTCTTCCTTTGACGACATTTTGATAATGAAAGGACTAATCTCACGCACACATATTCGAAATGAGGAGTGTGCAAATGTTTTTAATGCAGGACGAAAGGAAATACGCCAAGTTTAAGTCGATCAAATTTTGATCAAAACACCCTTTTATATTGTTTTTGTTGCACCATTTATTCATTTAGGCTCTAACTTGGCCAAATTTCAACCGATTCTGGGGTTCTGAGATCCATTTTGTCGACAATTTCATATTTATTTCAGAATCATAATACGGATTGGATCCGAAATATAGTTTCGGAGACATTCCAGAATCCGTTGGGATAATCGATTGTTTTTGGGGCGAAGTTATCAAACTATCGTAAAGAATTTTCTTATTTAAGCAGTACTTCGTCAACACTTTTTACGGACAAGATGTCAAATGATCAACCAACATCCTGTGACCACTCTGGGATGATTATGATGATAATGAAATACTACCATCTATTGTAGCAAGGACACTTTCCATAGCAGTGGAATAATCTGAAAAACGATTTGATCAGGATTCTATTGTTGTTTGTGATCATCAAGCTCCTGTTTAAACGGCAGAAACTCGCAAATCTATGGAAGAGAATCTCCTTCCAAAAGCAAATTCATACCCACAGCACTAGAATCGAGCCCTCGATTGACAGAATAAACCCAAAAGATGGGGTCGAACAGCCCGTTCCGCAAAATGTTAACAATAGGGAGGAGGCAGTCCCATGCTCCCTATCCAAATCGTTTCACTTGGGTGCCTTGATGGTCCCTCCTTTTCCCCGTTATATATTTTGTCATGGATATTTAGTATGCTTTGTAGTGGTCATATGATTGCTTACCTTGTGTTAGAAAATTTGGCTGAAAGTAAAATTGGTTAGAGTTACCGTTCTTCCAAATGCTTTTAAAAGGTCGGTATTGGATGCTTTTAGGTCTCGTTGGCTGGCGGACTATTCCTCGGATTGTGTCGGTTGTCACGGTGAGTTCCCAGCGCACACTCTGGTCTACTGAACATTCAGCTCAGTATAAAATACTAGTTTATTTGTGGACGCAGTAGCGCCCGTGGCAAGTGTTTTTTTTTTCAATATAAACGGTTTATGTGATATTCACGCTTGTAGATTAAATAAGAAAAGCATTACATTTTTCTTCGTTTTGAATAGAGTTTTTTATTCGGTGAATTCAATGCAGCTTATATTTACATCTGAAAAATTTCGGTGAAGACCACATTGCGTGTAAACTGACGACCATCCCTCAATAGATCTCCTTGTTGTGAATTAGGTTCGATGTGAACTTTTACCTGATTAGGGTTCCGAGATCGTTTGAAATTTGTACTCAAATTTAGGGTAGTTTTCTCTCTTTTCTTCACGAAATGTTGACAAAAAATAGAGCGAGCCGCACTCAACCCACCGGGATGATTGCCGCAATGACTCAAATTTCAGTAAAATTATACGCTCTCGATTTTGCGTTCAAAATTTGTTTTAGTTTTGGGTAAAGTTTATTACCGAGAGAGAAAACATTTTTCACGGGGTGCAAATGTGACCTACCCAGCGCGATGTTCACTTTACTCATATTGGCCTACAACCATTGAGGTGGGTGAAAAGGGTGAAAACAACTCAAATTTGGGTAGATTTATGGTTCCGTGTAAAGAGCTTCGGAGTGAAGTTGGCTGCGATGAGGATGGTGACCGACACGAAATGTCAAAATTTAACAACAAAGCATCCTCCAAGTCAGCTCGATCTTCTCGGCACAGACAAACAGATATGACACTCAATACAGTTTCAATCGTTTACTGATTTTATTGGTTGAATTAAAAATCAGTAGATTGACGATAGGCCACGGCGGCGCTCATGTCGTATTTGACATGTGGGCCCGCTTGTCGAACGACGGCGTTTTTTATTTCTGTCTGTATTATTTCCAGCAACTGCTGCATTCGGTTGTCTAAGAGTGATAGATTTTTTTCTGCATTAAAAAAATTTTCAACGTCTGTAGTCTGTGATTTTTTTCATCAAATGCTGTGTCTGGTTGTCTAAGGTTGTCACTGGTTTTGTTTTCTGCATGTGATAGTAAAAAAGAATTGAAGTGTCAAATATTTTATCTTTTGTGAGAATTTCCCCGCGTGCTGCGTCTGGTTGGCTAGTCACCGGACAGACAAACAGAGCTATTATATGTATGATGATGATGATAATGTAAGAGCTCTTTTACACCCACACAGCCACTTTTAACATGTGACGTATCAAACTTCGTGAATTTTCAAAAGCAAATTATTGGTGACCATTTCAAGCATCTTGAAATCACGTGACCATTTTCCGGATTAGATGCCCCAAGGGATGTGGCCAGTTTTATCATGTGACGAAGCTTATTTCATGATTTTTTCAAAAACAAGTCATTGCTGGCCATTTCAACAATTTTCGGCAATCTTAAACCCACATGGCCATGCTCCGGATGGAGCTTGCTGGGGATGTATCCAACCATTTTCAAAAGTAGGTAATTTGTGAATATTTCAAGCATTTTGGCTTTCTTGATTACTCTTGGCCATTTTCCAGATTGAATTTCCATCTTCGTTTCAAACAGATACTTTACCGCTTCATTGCTGTGGTCGAAAATTCTAAGCAAAAGATATGGCTGTCAAACCAGCCACCTTCCATCCATATCTCATCCAATGAATTAGTATTGGGGCTATCCGTTGACAGCTGGTAAATTTCAGATGAAGAAAAGAGATAGTATCCTTGTTAGAAGCAGAGAGAAAAGCACAGATGATAGCGTCAAAAACATGGCCGCATGCCAGCAGGCTGTGTCAAACTTCATGAACACGCTCAAAATTGCCTCTCTTTCATTTGTATTGCTGTCCCTTTTTTTCTCACGGAAAAGTTACTCAATTCTCGTAAAAAGTGGAACAACTCAATTGATGAGTTGTTCCAGTTTTTACGAAAACTGAGTAACTTTTCCGTGAGAAAAAAAGGGACAGTAATACAAATGAAAGAGAGGCAGTTTTGAGCGTGAAAGGAAAGTGATTCCATTCAAGTAACGAACCCATATTCAATTTGTAAACATTCTGTGAGGGGAAAAGAGGTGCACGCACACTACAGCGCCATTTAAATCAAAGGAGTGCAAGTAAGAAGGAAAATCTTTTGGAGGAAAACAAACCATAATTCCTCAGCACGTGCTAGAAAGAAAAAGGTGATGAAGCGTCAAAAAGCCTAATACAGTTTTCTCAACATCTCTTTGTATCCCGCTCAGCTTACATCAGGCATAATCAGTACACAGAAAGAAATCTTGTAGTAAAAACTACCATTTTACCCGACTACGCCTATCTTTAAAACTACCATGAAATTTCAGTCAAATTTACTACGTTTACGGTAAAATCTTCAACGTTTGTGGTATATTTGACAAACCTCATATTGATATCAACCGCACCATGGTTGATCTAATCGCTGGCATGGTAAAATCAAACGCATTTATAGTCAGCTGAAAATTGTTGGTGATTGCGATTAATTTAACCCTCCAAATGGTATTTTTTTTGCGTGTAGGCGAAGCTCTTCGAGATAAATCTACACTCCCATTTCATTCTACTCAATTTTTGAGTACAATTGTATACTATCTCTTTTCTCTCACGGAAATGTTACTCAACTTTTAAATAAAGTGGATCTACTCAATTTTTGAGTAGATCCACTTTTTAACGAGAATTGAGATACATTTCCGTTTGAGAAAAAGAGATAGCATACAATTGTACTCAAAAATTGAGTAAAATGAAACGGGAGTGTACATGATTTTTGATTTGTTTCCGCATGTTTCTTTTCTTCTCTTGTCATTATTTCTCTCTCTCTCTCTGTTTGTCAAACAGAATACTGACAGCTTTTTTTTACTAAGCAACGGATGCGTAAATATGAGGCGTTCTTCTTTCCTGGAGTAAATTTGACTTCTTCTCGAGTACTTTTTCAAACAGACCTATCTGATTTTGTAAGCAAAGAGGGAAAGTAAGATTCAAACGTATCTCAAAGCTCTCCGCACCTTCACGGAAAGTAGTTAACTATCATGTTAGGGAAATGTTATTCCTTATGTTGGTGGCCCTAGTTTGCAAGAAAATGCTAAAGGTTTCAAGAATTTAACGTTTGAATCTTACTTCCCCTCTTTATTTATAAAACCAGGTAGGTCTGGTAATGCCAGTAATCAATCATTGAGATTGATAAGTCACATTATACTGTTTGGTTCAGGTCGAAAAGTGGCTACATACTCAGAACATCCAATTCATGGCTACCTATGACATGAAAGAAGATTCACAAAGTTTGAAACGTTATGGTTTGTGCGGGTAAAAAATTATATGTAAAATACTTCCAAAATGTCCAAATTACGTGACGAATCCATATTCAACCAAAGATTGCAAGTAAATTGAAATCAATGACAGCGCCTTTGAATCGTTTATGAATATTCCATTCAATTAGTCGATTCAACCGCCCCCAATCTCAAAATTCAATCACAAAACAACTCAATATTTATTACTTGATCATCTAAACACCTTCCGTAAGTTTCCCACCGCACAAATGTCACCGCAAGTATGTACAGTCTGTTCAATCTCTGCAGCGTCGTAAAACGTAACACCCCAAAATTATGTCGATATTTGTCGCTTTCGTTCCATACCGGCCGGCCTGATTTTATGTGTCCTTCCCCAGAGGCGAGCTCCAATCTCCACTCCACCAGGAACTCTGCATTGCCGTTGGTGCTGCTGCTGCCGTGTCTCATTGCCACTAACGACGTTTTCTTGTCGATTAATTTGCCATCAGAGCGTAATAAAATATTCATTACCATCGACAGCACAGCCAAACCCCTAAAAGGCCGCGGCAGCGGATTTGGAGGTGGCTTTCCAGTATCACAACACAAGCGACCCACTCCAAGACATCTGCACCCCAGGCATCACCCTGACCGAAGAGAGACCCGGTGAGAAAGAAGGAAAAAAATCCCACCCTGCAAT
Organism: Aedes japonicus; assembly: GCA_034211315.2. Classification (NCBI taxonomy): domain Eukaryota; kingdom Metazoa; phylum Arthropoda; class Insecta; order Diptera; family Culicidae; genus Aedes; species Aedes japonicus. Next base: position 70,483 of record JASCZW010006059.1, read on the forward strand.
TTCCAATCGATGTCATCGGATTTATTTTTACACTGTTACTCTTTCAGACTGTCCCTCCACCCCTTGCGGCGGCGGGGTTGTGCCATTTGCTGTTTGCTTTCATAATCCGAAAAGCTTTCAGGGGTTTTCTCTTTTTTTTTTGCTTCTTCCTTTTCCACTCTCGTCGCTTTTGCATCCCAATTGGATGATTTTCTGGTGTGGAAGTAAGCCTCAACCGTCCCATTGCTGTTCTGCCGGAAATGAGACGGGTGTCATTCATTGAAACTGCCATCAGGCGGGGAAAAAAACGTTCATCAGCAGCAGGACCGAGCCAAATTTTGATTTTCAATCGATAATCTGTTTTTCGGAGATTTTATGATGGCCCACAAATACAAACAAGCTGACAGCAAAATACACACACGAACGCTTCTTCGGCAGAACTGTAGGGCGGTTAGGGTGCACATTTTTTTTTGAGTTCTTATTTAGCTCTTTCGCTAAAGTCGCGGCTATAAAGCAATACCATGCTGGAGGTGGCTGGGTTCGATTCCCAGTCTGGTCTAGGAATTTTTTGTTAAGGAAAATGTATTGACTCCCCGGGCGTAGGGTATCATGGTTCTTGTCACACAATCATATTAGTTCAAAAATGGTTCCTGGCATCGATAGCTCTCAATTATTAACTGTGGAAGTGCATTTAGGACACTACGTTGAGAGCAAGCAATAAGCGAATTGCGAAAGCAATAAGCTTGAAACGCTCAGAAATAAAAAGGGTGGTGCACCATTCAAAAACGATGATTCGGTTAAAAAAAATGGGGTACACTGTTCGAAAAAGAAGTCTAACTTTCTGGTTGACCAGATTTCTGGGACCAGATTTTAAAATTAAAAGGAATATTTTTTTTTAGAGCTTTATTAAAGTGACTTTTAGCCACCTGGGCTAGTTCGTCACTAGGAATGAATTATTGTCACGATAAAGATGCAACTTTAGAAAAACTGTGTGAAATTTTGACTTTGATTTGACGTCAGTTTCAGTTAGGGTGGTTCTTGAATATATTTAAATGAAACACTTTTCTTTCACATTTCCTGACCGATAGTGCAACACAATGTTCTACAAAGTAGTTTCAATTTGAATTTGAAACAACTATGCTGCAAAAACCATAGGTAAAGGTCTTTTGTGTCATTATTTATGATCATTTTTACGCTTAAAGGTGCTATAGTGGTGCTGAAAAAATAGTATTTTTCACCTAACTTTTTTATTTCAAGTTTTATGAAAACAATGTCTGTTTTTGCACGCACGGGGACCGGATCGATTTTGGACACTTTAAAAATCTGTAGTTGAACTGCACTGAACTAAAACACTTTATTTCAGATAAAGACGGTTTTATTTCCCCGGCGGTCTGTTTTGAACTAATTTTATTTATCTATCTACATGGTCAGCTGGCTCGTGAGAGTCTGATCATTCTCAGTAGCCTTTATCTCAGATCTCTTATCAGAGATCTCCTACCGTGAAACAGATACATAAATTGTTAATAACAGACAGAGAGAACTACATCTAGCAATTTGTGGATAACGTTTGCTCTCGCTGTTAACCCTCGCGTGACCAATGTCTCTTGCAAATTTTTAGAACTGCACACTTTAATGAAGAAAAAAACGCAATCTAACGGATTTATAAAAAATAAATAAAAAATGGTTATGTCAGTCCAAAAATCACGATTTTTTCATATTTTTTGAAGAGACAAAAACGGGGATACAAACATGATTGCATATGAATGGTAAAGATAAGAGATCTTTTTGATTTATAAACAGGTGAGTTAAGAAGAGTATTAAGTTATCTATCACTATGAATGTATGTCTTTTTTTAAAAAAAATCTTGCATTGTCAATTTTACTTTGTGATCATTGAAATGAGTGGATCTGATTTGATCAACAGTCGCTTATATACATCTTCTAAATTTGTTGCACTGCTGAACTGTCCTGCATGGTGTTACTAAAAGTTTCGTATGGATTTGTTTCTTATCTCTTGCGCTTCCTCACTAAGCATACCGATTGGCAAAATGGCATGTTTCATTACATCACCACCTTGAACCAACAGTTTAGGCACTGTTGGTGTCGTGTCATACCAGCACCCGTTTCTTTCGCATACATTTGGAAAGCTTCTACGCTTATATCAGCCAGACTGTTGATGGTTCTCAAAATTATACGGAAGTGCTCTAATAATCCTTCATCCAAGCCTGTAATATTGGAAACTGTCTTCCAAATTTCAAAAACTCTTCTGGCCATATTCCCGTCGTTTGAGTTACCCCCAGACGGTAATGGTTCACTTATACAAATTCCAAGTTGCCTTCAGAACTCAGTTTTGTTTTTCGCTTCACGCTCTTTAACCGCAATGTTTGATTTATTGACTTTGCTATTTTTAAAAACATGTCCAATGTATACGTGCAGCGAAGAATATTTGTTTTTCAATTTATCGGGATCAATTGGTTTATTTTCATCATTTTGCGCATTAAAAATCATATCAACTTTAAAGAACACTTTGTTGTTTCCTGATTTGCATTCCACAGGTTTCAAGGCATTAATTTGCTGTTCTACTTTTTCAACTCCCCTTCTGGTCAAATCAGCCACTTTTATTGGTCGACACAGGGAAGTTGGTGAAGGTAGGTTGTTATTCCAAATGATTTCTTTGATCCCTGACCTTCGACAAAGCAAAGATATGGGAGTCACTGTATTCCAATAGCACCTTCCTCAGTATCATTCTTATGATTAAATGGTTGCTTATAACGAGCATGATTCGAACTCCCATCGCATCCCCAGTTCACCATCAAGTGAAAGTCACCGTTTGACGAATGAGAAATCCTCAAATTAAGGCCCAAGCTTTCCCAGAGTCGGTGAATAGTATGACCAATCAAAATCAGTATAGAAACTTGATCATCATATTGATGGATATGGATGCCTGTAAACAATCAATTTTGTATTACTACACTATTAACCAAATGAAAGTAATATTTGGGGTATCAATTCTATAAGGCATGTCTCTCATGATTATACGCTGAAAACATTTGAATGCCTTTATGTAATGACATCATGTGAATTTTCGTGTATTGTGCCTTGGAAAAACCGTTCTGGCATAGAAAAGCAAGTACTTCATCATGTGCGAACAAACTATCTCCAGGATCAGGATCGTTAGATGTTGTATCCATATTCTTTATGAATGTTAGATCTGTCTTTCGAAAACCTCCAGAATAAAGGCAAGAACTAGCAGTCAAGCCTAGTTCTTGGTTTTAGTAGTTTCAAATAGTTTTAGAAAAATAGGTTTGCTTTCATGTATTATGTTTTTTTTTTCATGTTGAGTTTTCGGCAGTGTACTGTGTGTTTTTGTGTCTTGTCATATTCATAACCGTTTGTTCTTGATTATCGTCTGTTATTGTATACAAAATGTATTTGTATTCATTTCCTGGGTCAATTTGTATTTTTCATAATTACGTCTTATGTGTCCAAAATCCCCTAGCAATTCTTTATATTTTGGCATTAAAGAGCTTACCTCATATGGGTACCAGGTGATTCACACACAACCACCTTATTATGCTTCTCGTGTTTGAGTCCATCGAATGGCTACAAATAAACCACTGAGGTGGAATTCTTGACATGGCCATTTTTTTCAAAATAAGGGATGACCTGCTGAGCTATCCATATTCGGCGAATGGAAAACTAAAACTATTTAGCACACCGCAAGCCGCCAATTGGCAAGCATTTGAAACTGAATGTAAGATAAAATCCAATGTAACAAACTCTTTAGCTAGGAAAATAGAATTGGTCCTCTTAAAAAGGACTGATAAAAAAGCCCTCATTCGTATTAAAACCTTCTCGGTCTCACACAAAGGACCAACAGGATCTCACACACCAACTGGCTACACATATATTACTGGATTGGTCAACCGACGGCTTGCTAGCAACAGCCTATAGAAACAGCCATCAGGTAAACCGGGCCTTGGCACCAATGCAATGTCGCTCCGAACAGGTACAATACTGTTTCTCCAAAATGAAGCTAGTGAAGGGTGCATCGCCGCCAACTGACAATCGAATACTGTGAACAGTACCGCACTGCTTCAATGCTGCCGAAAGAATGAGAAATTTCGGATGGTGTGCCTCTCTGCATGTGAGACCTCCCTACTCACATTTGAAATCTGTGATAGGAAAGTACTGTGCATGGAGTAAATTTGGCCTGAAAAACGGTATTATAAGACATCACCTTTTATTTGCCCTATTTTCAATAGTTTTCAATTAATCCAGGATAACATACAATAGTTATATTGATGCGCGGGAAAATTTTCGATTGATTGGTGTAAATATCTTGAAAATCGATCGAGGATGATTAAGTAAATAGCGTTTCATTTGTTACAATATTTCATGTTTCAGTTGATATTTCCAGATTTTTATTTTACACCCTACCCTTGCTGTAAGACGTAGTCAACGTCAACAAAAAAAAACAGTATTCAATTGTTGTCTTAGCCATGAATTTCAGCCTACTATCCAGGATGAGGAATCTTGTAGTCATCCCAAATTTACAAGAACATTTCAAATGGGAACTAATCTGAAACATAGAAAATTATTTTATTATAATGATTATTATTTTTTATATGTGCTACTTGTTCAATATTTAAAAAAAAATCAAGATTTATACAGTATTCTTAAGATATTAATATAATATATAGATATTTATATAGATATTTTAACTTAGTTGGTTGGTAATACATCAAAATAAAGGAAATTACTTCGTTATTGTAGAATCACAAATTTCAACAATTTCCCGCAACTATTTATCTTTCAAAATGTCTATCGTCACAAAATGAAATGACATCAAATGATACGATCCTTAGCAAAAACGATTGGCTTTCCGCTCACCTTCGTGAAACTGGAACCCTTGAGCACAGGCGCCAACTCTAATGGCCTATATCGCATCGCCTCCTTCACCACCACACCGGTTCACCTTGCCCGCAAAAGTCGGCTTAAACATCAAAACTTATCGCCTCCAATTTCCGCTTGCGTGCCCACGAGCATACTAAACCCTCTGACTAACGGCGTAGACCGAAATTGGAATCCTTTGCCGCCATCGATGTTTGCCAATTTCCTCAATTGCCCTAGCCATCTTACAGTCAGCAGCCCTGTTCGTAAGCCATCGCACACGCACACACATACACTCACAAAAGACGATGATATGCTCCACCTGCTGGGTCCCACCCGGAAGGGGATGGGATTTTTCTTCCTCAAACATAGACATACACCGCCGTACAGAGGAGATGTTTATGGCTCGTAGGAGACGCCATTGTCATGAAAATATGTATACAGGGGTACCGGGGGCATAATGAGCATGCGGGGCAAAATAACCACCTCTTCAGTCCTTTTTGAACGGAATTTCAAATGATGATTTATCAATTTACTTCAAGATACGTTTGCATTTAAAAAAGATGGACTTTTTTCGGATGGTGATAAAAAAAATAGCAACGACAGATAATTGCTTTTGAAAAATTTCTCATGGAAGGTAATTATTTAAGCTAACTTGCAAAAAAAGTTCTACGCCCTTGCGAGGGACCTTCCGGCAGTTAATCGGCAATTCGCCATGGTGGACAAAAACATGCGTGTAAGCATGATTTTGAGCTCTTTGTACGTTTTATTTATCAATTCCTCCTCAGTTTTCGCGACAAAAAGGTTGAAGTAGATCTTACGCTTCAGGTTGGCCCAGAAGTTCTCGATGGAACGCAGCTGGGAGACGTTGGGTACTTGGACTTGGGTACCACATCGATATTCAACCGCTCCATCTCCTCCAACGATCGCTTTGAGTAGTGGGCCGACGCCAGATCCGGCCAAAACACCATGTCTTTGCCCTTATGGTATTTCTTGATGAACGACGCAACTTCCGGCAGGCATTTCGTACTACAAATTACCCCGTTCACGGCCAGTTCGGACCGAAAGAAGAGCGGTTTTTACATCTTTTTCTCGCTGCTTGTGAGCCACAGCAGCACCTTCTAGGGAAACTTGGTATGTGAAATGAACTTCACCTCGGAGTTCACTTCTTACGTGGGGGAAGTAAAATACGAAGTGCACTGCCAGTCGTTGCCATCCAGGGTGAGATAGGTCTCTTCGTCCATCACCACCACCACGTCGCCACCGGAGTTGACCATCTTATTCAGCCGCTGCCGCTGCGTCATTGCTTGCAATTCTGAAACCAGTGAACGCGACTTCCGCTTCCTGGCATGTATGATCATGTTCGCCAGGTACTTGATCACTGTTTGACCGGTTGAATCGACCTCCTGGCCAAGCGCACGCAGCGATGCAGCCACTTTTACCTCAGTCTTCGTCTTCAGCATCTTTTGGAGCTTCTTGTCGCTCAGGGTCGTCGGCCGTCCGGAACCGGGCTTTCTTTCGATGCTCTGTTTTTTTCCAGTAGTGCCAAGATGTTGTAGATGCCGGCACGGGCATATCCGGCGTCCACAAAGTGCCGCACAATGTCCGTTTTCGACGCGGCGGGGTGCCGTTCTATGAACGCACACACTTCTGAACGGAGTTGCTTCACTGGTTTTGCCATCACGGTTAAAGTTCGAATGATGGAGCTGTCAAATTTGGTCTGCTGACTCATGGGTTCCTTTGATTGATGCTGCATGGGTAGTTTCGTCAGAGCGGGTGAAGGTAAATCCATAAAAAATCGGCAATTATTGTTCATTTTTGACGTAGACTACGTCTTACGGCAAGGGTAGGGTGTCAAATGAAAATCTAAAATTTTGCGACCGTCACGAAAAACCGTACGTTTTGTACGCGAATAACTCAAATAATCCACGATAGATTTACATGATTTCTTCTTCAATCGGTCGGAAATTTTACCGCGCTCCAGTTCAATTGTCAAACATAATTCTCAAACAATAGTAAACTATTGAAAATAACGCAAATATAAGGTGATGTCTTATAATGCCATTTTGCAGAGTAAATTTACCAAATTTCCTATCACAGATTTCAAATCGAAGCAAGGAACGTCTTGCATGATCTTCTTCTTCTTTGTGTTAGAGAGAGACTTTAACCAATCATGTCATTCGTCTCTCCATGTACGCCTCGCATGCAGCTGAGAACGGCATAGAACGCACACTTAGGAAAATTTTGCCTCAGTCGCTTGGCAGCATTGAAGCTGTGCGGAGGCGGTCGCTGGTAGCTGTTCGCAGGCAGCTGGTCGCAGCTGCTTCATTTGCCGGCAGCGGAGCTGGTCGCAGAGGCAGCTGGTGGTAATATGGCAAAGCTCTCCCAAACAGCGATCGTCGCGATGAGGTAAAATGGCGGATTATGGGGGCGCACAATCGCGTCGGTTTGTGCAAGCCACCATCTTACCTCATTTCGGTGATTGTTTCGCCGCTCTTTGAAAACGCTGCTGTTTGGGGGAAAGCGTCCTTGGGGGCGAGCAGCAGTATGTGGAAATTATCTGTCCTTTTGAGGACAATAAATTTTTAAAATAAAAGAGTTGATTAATAAGGCTCGCGATAATGCGTTTTTAATCGCGTTGGTTTGTGCGCTCCCATAAGCCGCCATGTTATCTCACCGCGGCGATTTTTCCGTCGCGATTTCGCTGCGGCGGCAAAAAAAAAACGCTGCAGTTTGGTGGAGCCTTTAAAGAACTAATCTTAAATTTAGTTCGGTGATCGATGGAGGGCGAGCCGTCGGTAAAAATTTTACCCAGCTGGTTAGCGCAATCCATAAATTGATAACCTGTCCTTATGAGGACAACCAATATAATTAAAAGAGGTGTTTATACAAGAATTAAACTTTTATTTCGTTCGGTTTGTGCGCCTAATATCATGGTGCCGATTCCTTCGCCGCAACTGCAAAAACACCTCCATGGAGGGCGAGCCGTCGGGAAAATTTTACCCAGCTGGTTGGCGCTACCCACTAATAAATAATCTGTCCTTTTGAGGACAACCAATCCAGTTCAGAGAGATATAAGAATTAAATTAATATTTCGTTCGGTTTGTGCGCCATTTAATCTAGTGCCGATTTGTTTGTCACTTTTGAGAAACATAGTGAAAGTGAGAATGCCTAACCGATTTGATCCAGAACGCTTGCGCAGATTCAGGAAGCGCATAAAGAGCGAACATACGGGAAATCCTCCGAAACGACCGTGCACCGATGCCGAGGGAGCTCGTAGTTATCGGGCGAAATTGAAAGCAGCAAGAGGTAATGCGTTGCCAACAACTAGTTGGGACGCTGGAGAAGGTCCTTCAACTAGATATAGGAAATTGATATTTATTTAATTTAAATCAATTTGACAAAGTGCATGTAATCAAAGCAATTGAATATCTCTCTATGTTATCGCTCCCTGTCTAAATAAATTTCAACATAGTATTAATTGTATTCTGGTGATGACATGCACCGCGTGCTTTACATCATATGAACCTAAAATGATATCGATACAAATAATGCACTGAACATATTTTAATGTGTGATTATTTTCTCAGGTGTTTATTTTATATTTATAAGAATTTATTATATATTAACCAACCTTTTCTCCCATACCCATTGCAAAGAATAATGATATTTTATAAAACTCACTCTCTTTCTTCTGCGAGATCTAATATATTTATATATATATTTCGATTTCCTTAACGTTTTAGCCATGACGGACTCACTAATTTACCTGATATTCACATAGAAACATGAATAATAATTTCACATGAAAACCATAGACCATACTTTAGGTACGCATTTAACCTTATATTCCCAACTATGGCCTTATGTATTCATCACATAGTAAAATGTAGAATATAAAAGTTTTCAATGGAAAAGTAAGAGTGAGCGGTTGTGTATTTTTCGAAGGGCTTATTCATACCAACACCTATATAACTAAATGCATATAGTGGGAATTTTAATGATTTGAAATGGAATGGCACATGAGAAAGTCATTTAGATGTTATAAAGTAGCTTTATATTTCGTATGGTATACCGAATATAGCCGAATGCCCGGAGTGATTATATAAATAAATGCCCGGAGCGATGAAATAAATAAACTTTACTGAAACTCGTTCGAACGAGTCCTTAATGATATCCATATCCATCAAATGTTTTCGACTTAATAATGTTGGTGACTTTTCATGTTCTAGTACAGCAAACGCTTTGTTGAGCATGTCTTAGTAAAGGTATAACTAGTTGAATATCGTTTCTAGCTAAATCAATAATTGAGTTATAGTTAAAATTATAATCGTGCGCTACATAATCGACTGAGTCAAGGGACACGTACCCTATATACTTGTATATAACCTAACAACAACTGCAAGATAATTTTTGTTATTTTCTGTTTGATAAAACTTCCTGAATTTTGAACATTTTTAGAGACGCTTACACATCTGAAAATGTTGCAATTGATTATTGTGTTTTCATAACAATCACTAAACCTGTCGGATATTTTCTGATAACGAATTTTATCGTTATTTAAATTCTAGAGTATTTCAATGTTTATTATTACCCTTGAAATCTAGAATTGCTGAAATTGCATTAATTGCAAATCTTTGATTCTTTGAAGTTGAATTATGCCAAGGCGTACTACAACTCAGATTGTATACAAATGATCCGAATGGTATGGCATTTAAATGGTGAATGTTGAAAAGGAGACAAGGCATCAGTCAAAATATATGTTTGTATGTACGTATTATAGAATTTCCTCCGCTGCCTGTCGTTACTGAAATCCCCCAAACGATGCAAAACATTGTTGATGGTTCCGGCGATGGTGAGAATTCCGAGATGCAGGCCGTTCAGGCACAGTATGACATACGAATAAACATTTAGTAATGTTAAACGATTATGATTATATGAATGAGCAAAACTATCATTAATTTAATAATTAAATGTTCCCCAACAGATCCTCAACTATCATCTAGGCCTTAAAGATAGTCCATCGTAAAACGTGCAACCGTGGTCGTGTCATCATTTAAACCAAAAGGCCCTTTTCAGGGCCACCAAAGAGTTATAAAGAGTGCTCAAGAGAATTTTCCCACATACTGACTTCATAAAACCAAACGGCCCTTTTCAGGGCCACCAAATAATATCTCAAGAGCGTACAATAGAATTTTCTTACATACTGGCTTCAAAACGCTGGTCTTATGTCCCATAAGAGCCGCACATGTTATATTGTGACTTAAACTGCTTCTATCGGTAAGGGTAAGCGACCGGCACGAATAATTGAAACCCTTTTAACGCTAATGATAGCCACACAGCATTTCTCTGACATTATGATGCATCACTTGGTTTAACGTAGTCTACGTCAACCGGTCGTGTCTTGTACACAACCCCACTGATTTTTAAAATGCAAATGTTACACACCTTCACTATCACCGTACGTTTTTTAAGAAAACTAACAGCTCTTGAAGCGGCTCACGTGAAACTCAAACGAAAACACTCGGGCTTTTACACAAGTAGACAAATTGGGCGAACTAAGCAGCAGTCCAAAGACTAGTTGAATCAGTTTATTAGCTACAGGACCAAGTGTATGGATGAGCATTGTAAAAGATCTGATCGTTGGTTCTAGGCCATATTGTAACTTGCTGACTACCGTTCTGTTTCCGACGAAAAGAAGTGAATTCCTGTTGTTTTGTTGATGTCTACTACTGATGATTTTTACTATGCGCGTCCTCTTCTCTACTTTTTGTTCAGTTGTTGCAAAATGGGGATTGAAGGAACACCTTCTATCAATTGTAACTCAATTGTAATCAATTTGTAATATTTTTTTGAATAAAATTTCACAACCATTGATGGGGCTCGTCCATGGATGATGTCCTGCATTTTAAAGCCAACTTTCTCAGCCCATCTAGTGACTGCATCGAACAGCAGCTTGTAGTTTTCTTCTGATTACTTTGCAATACTTGCCTACCACTACGATTACGAGAAAACGAAGATGTGCACTTCGGATGGAAGATTTTTAAACACGGAGTTGATCGCACCTAGGGACAACGTTACTGCCAACGCGGATCATTGAGACACTCCTGTTTCTTCTGGAAACATCTATGATTTACTGTTTACAGTTCTAACCTGGAAGTGCGGTTTTTAGAAAACCGTCAATAAATTCAACAATGTTGCATGGGCAGCCCCAATCGACTAACTGTCGAACAACTTCTGGTCGCCTAACTCGAGTATAGGCTTTTGACATGTCTTGTGTAGCGATGTCGACGTGTAGGTCATTTGATACCGCATCGTCCAGCGCTTGGCCAAGAGACGCCAAATAAGTACCAACGCCTCGGCCTGTGAGAAAGGTGTGCTGACGGTGATCCAGAAGTTATTTCTCGTACAGCACGGCGATTGACCATTTGTTACATAATTTTAGTTGGTAAGCGCTATTGGTCGGTTATCTTGGGGGTCTGGTACAACGAAACTGCGTCTCCAACTAGTGGGTGATGATTGATTAGTCCAGGCTTGGTTGGGAGCACCAAGTAAGGCAACCTTTGCTTGGAACGGTAGACGTTTAAGAATTGGGTCGCTAATTTCACCAGGGCTTGCAGACTTTCTATTTGCTGAGTCAAGAACATAGAGCAGTTCATCAATGGTTCACGGTCGGTTGTGGTCGGATCCTTGAGTGTCAGCTGGTATGATGAGACGTGGTTGCTTTGATTGGGTAGTTAGAAATTGTTGATCATATATGCTTTTTGAAGACATATTTGCAGAGTACTGTGCAATCGTATTAAAGGATGTTTCGATCAAAATTTGGTCGACTTTAACTTGACGCATTTCCTTTCATCGACAATCAGGAAAGCTGGATTGGGAGTAATCGAAATCCGCAGGCCACAGCGACGACAAAAAGTAAGGCCCGCTGTTTCGAGTGGAAACCCAACTTCTCCGTTCGAGATGTCGCAAAGAAGCTGAGATATCGCAAAGAACCTCCAACCGTGGATAGAGCTAAATAACGAGCTGGGTTATCGACTTACAAGAAAGTGGTGACTCCAAAACGCGACGATAAACAAAACACGTAGGCCAAAGCACGATCGCGAAAGTTGTACACGACGATGCTGACGAAGTTTGATTGCGTGGTACAGGACGATGAAACATACGTCAAGGCAAGCTTTAAACAGCTTTCTGGACAGTAACTTTATGCGCAACCGGCTGGGGAAAGGTTGCAGAAGCACATTAAACTGTTAAAGTTCACGAATAAATATTTAGTGTTGCAGGCCATCTGTACCTGTGGCTTGAAGAGCAACATTTACATTACGACTGTAACCGTCAACCAGGAAATTTATCTGAGCGAGTGCCTACAAAAACGTCTACTGCATTTTCTGAAGCGACACAATGGTTCCGTTCTATTTTGGCTGGATTTGGCATCTTGCCATTATGGAAAAAGACCATCGGAGTGGTATGCTGCAAACATCGTTCAAGTGGTGCCAAAGAACAAGAACCCTCTCAACACGCCAGAGCTCCTCTCAATCGAACAATATTGGGCCATCGTCAATCGGAACCTTGAGAAGACTCAAAAAGCTGTTGTGAGCAAGATACAGTGCAAGGCAAACCGGCGTTTTGCGGCGAATAAAGGCAGAATAAACAAAATCTTAGGGCACTTGTTTAACAAAAGACCCAGCAATTCGCATTCGGTTAAAATGAAGTTCAGCTGAATATTTCACCTGTATTCTGTATTAACTGAACTTGATAAAAGAAAAAGAATTTGACTTGATAAATGAAAGCTTTGATCGACTCACACACATAACTGTTTGGCCAAATTTTGAAGTTCTGAATCGACCAACCCCCTGCTTCATCAGGATCTCAGGGGTCAAAGTCGCTTCGGTGACCACACCTTCTATCTCGGCTGGCCTCGAGCTGGGATGTACACCTCTCATACTCGAGCGTAAAGAATTGAGAGACAGCAATCTCGTTCGCCTGTTTCAGGTTCGACACAACGAACCCGAAGCTTTCTTATTGGGCCTGATCTTAATGATTTCAGTCACGGCCGAGAATCGTTTCGTCAGATCATTACTGGTCTGATAAACATTTAGAGGTTTCGCTTTGGGCTGAAAGTATACAACCCTATGGACCAGCTGAATCGTCTGGATAGGCCCGTGACCGGGTGCGACGTTTTGCAGACACCTCATTATTTTGCGGCATGGATGAATCATCTTCCGACATCATCCTATAAGCCGCAACCCGTGGGAGCTGACTACGCTCAACCAACTGAGGCACTTACAAAAACACAAAACGACAATTCCTAGAATCTTATTCAGAGCGGAAAAGGAGAAAAAAACAAAACACTTATCTTATATGGACGACTGAGCTGCCGCTGCCGCTGCTGCCGCTGCTGCTGGGTGGCGAACGTGCGTGGTCGCTCTATACCGGGGCCAGGGGCCGGACCAGATTTAGGGGCCCGGGGCCGGGTGAAGTGTGGGGCCCTTTTCTTGATTTTTTTTTTTTAATTATTTATTTTCCGTCGGCCTATTTCCTCACATGGTGACAATCACCGACGCCAGGGAGACGACTCCACCACCTGGACCCTACCTAACGACTCATGACTATGAACCGGGACCAACGGCTTTACTTCCCTTCCGAAGGAAGACGTGACCAAGATTTTTTCGCCTCAGAAAAACCACCGACGTCGACTGGGATTGAACCCAGACCCACTGGGGTGCCAGTAGCAGTCACGTTTACCACTACACCACCGACGCCGGCTTCTTTTCTTGATGTAATTTTTTAAAAAAAGAATACTGTGTCTAAAAATTTTCTGATGATGATTTTTATTGGTTGATAATCAAAATGTATGGTTAAAATACAACTTTAAGTTTAAAAGGCCTTCCTGCGAGACTTTGCTAGCTGAAATGAGTCAATTATATCGTCAACACTTATTTCTTTCAAGATCTTGTTTTCAATGCTTAACAGAGTCAAATTCACGAGCCTTTCGTTAGTCATCGATGTCCTCAGCCTATTTTTGATGTATTTCATTTTTGAAAATGACCGCTCACCACTTGCGTTTGATACCATAATACTTAGGTAAATTCGCAATGCAACTTCTGCGTTAGGAAAAGTGGCACGCAAGTCGTTTTTCATAATGAAATTGTAGAGGAACGACTCTACTGGCTCGTTATGAGTGTAGCGGCTTTGCTTTTGCGAATGAAACGAGTTGGATGAGCTCGTTGGTTAACTCCGGACCAAGGTCAGCAGGGTACGTTTCAACCAACCTTTTTGCTCCTCTTCTAAGGCTGACGGGGACGCATCCAAATCCGACAGGAATTCGAATAAATTTGTCACCTTTGGAAAATATAAATGAGACAAGAGAAAAAAGTCAAAGATTTGATAAAAGACATAAGCCAGTAATTATCTTTACCTGTTTATATGCTTCAGCATCGCTCTGCCAATGAAACTTTAAGCTGATCAATAACAGGAGAAAAGGCATCAGCTTTGAATTTTTCCTTTGGAGATTGTGTTGAAACAGTTTCAGCTTGCTTGGCCCGACCTAGCTCATTAAGTCGAACGTTTTTTGTTCGCAATCGCGTCTTCCGGTAGCTCTCCGTGCCTGACATCTTCTTGCCATTAGACTCGTATTCATCATATTTTGCTCGTTTGGAATCAACGTATTCAATCAAACTGATAATTGAGTTGACTGCTGGTTTCAAAGCTGTGGCCGGGTTTTGGAGAAACTGACTAGTGGCGTCGAATCTTTTCAGTATGTCGCACCAGAACTGGATGTAAATCGCATTTTCAAGTTGTGACATCTTATTGAAGAGACACAGTGCTTCATTTTTTACTAGATCCTTCTCCTCTGCATTCTCAGCAATGGTCAAAAGAGCGGATTTGATTTCAGAATACCCGTGAAGCAATGCTTTCTGTTGCATCAGCCCGACACGACCATCGAGTGTCACTTAGGTTTTTCACCGTATACTTCCGTTCGGTCTTGGAGAGATGTTCAGTCAATAGCTGGAATCGACTTGTTGAGCCCGTGAAAAAGTTGAACAGGTTTTGAACAAAGTTGAAGTAATCCACAGCAGATGAACAGGTATTGGCTGCGGCCTTTCCAACTAAATTCAACGAATGAGCGCAACAAGGAACGAAAAAAGCATATGGGTTTTTTTGCAAACCAACGCTTGCATGCCCTTGTATTTTCCCGACATGTTCGGCGCGTTATCGTAAGACTGTCCTCGGCAATCCTGAAATCTATGTCGTGTTTTTTCAAAAACTCGAGAAGTGCATCAACCATCTGCTGACCCGCATGACCGCAATTCGGAATAAATGTTAGAAATCGATCAACGGGGCTAGTTCCTTCCATATATTTCACTGTGACTGTCAGCTGGTCAATATGAGATTCATCGGGAGAAGAATCGACGGAAATTGAATAGTATTTTGCTATTCTTATTCGGCTAGTAATAACCGCAAATACCTTATCTGCCATAAGGTCGATGATCTCGTCGCAAATTGTAGAAGACAAATAATTGGCGTGCCCACTCTCTTATTGCCGTGCTTCTCGATATGCTGAGCTAAAAATGGGTCAAATTCTGAAACTAGCTCGAGAATTCCCATGAAATTCCCATTTTTGGACGAACCAAACAGCTCGTCTTCTCCACGAAACGCTAAACCACGTTCCGACAAAAACGTAATGGCTTTCACCACTCGCTTCAAGACATCTCGCCAGTAGCTTGCCATCTGTTGTTCCTGTGAGAATTATAATATTTGGATAATGGGTATCTTATGCTCCATTTGTTATAATAATAAAAATCTTACGGCTAAAATATAAACGACTCATTAAAAAATTAAAACTATCCGTAAGAAAATCAAAAATTACCAAAAGAAAAAGGGATAATAGCAATAATAAAATCAAGAATTTCAATAAACAAATCAATAAAACAATTAGTGAATCAAATGTTTCCATAAACAATCAATTTATGTTCCATAAAAGTTCCGAAAAAGCGAGAAAATACTCAAAAATTTCATTATAAAATTAAAACCTCCAAGTCGAGAGAAATACGAAGTTTTCATAAATTATTAGAAAAATTCCATAAAAAATCAACTATTCTCATGAAAAACTATCAAAAAAACTATAATTTAAGTTAAAATTACAAGAAATGAATCATAAATCGTCATTTAATTCTTTAAATATATAAATATATAATATTTAATCCTTAAATATATAACCCAAAACACTGATCTTATGTGGTGTAGTTGAATCACCCCTGAAATTTTGATGCAGTAGGGAGCGTAGCTCCTTCGTTGCATCGATTCAATTTCAAGCAAACAATCATTTATGTTAAGGAAAAATTACTTGGTTTTTCTGCTTTTTATACTTTCCTTGAACTTTTGGTGTTTTACTTATGGTAAATTTTGATTATTTTTATTGTTTTTTCATATTTTCTTTTCTATGTATTTTCTATTTTTTGTAAAGGTTTTGTTTTTTTTAATGGAAATTTGATTTTTTTAAAGAATTATTGCTTTTTTGACTTTTTTATGGAACGAAAATCTATTTTTATGGAAGTTTTTATTGATTCATGATCTTATTGATTTACTAATGGAAAATGTTGATTTATTAATTGCTACTGTGGACCCCCGCTGATTTGAATAACATCTCATCAAAATTACCAGAGTAAATTTTCAATTTGAGCTTCCAGTAACAATAAAACCATGATCCTGGCAACCTTATTTGCTGTTTTGTTTTTATTCTGCGTTCCGCTTCACAATTTACCATTTCGCTTCGTTTTGTTCCATGAGCTGAATGACGTTTGAACCATTTTTAATTGGAACAAAGTGCAAATAAACGGGGTCAAATTAAAATGTTTTCAAATTAAACACGGTCAAATATACGGTGGCACTCGGTACTACCCTTTTTTTACTATTGGTTAATTTTGATTAATTTATGGGAGCTTTCTATTTTTTATGGGACGATTAGTTGTCTGCCGAAAACTTACCTCTCTTTTTAAACTTTGATCAAGACCAAGTTTTCCCGCTCGCAACGAAATGGCGACTGAAGATTCCAAATGATCCTTCGATGTTTCATGTGAGCTTAATTTCTCTTGGGCGCGCTTCCAATTGCAGAACCCATCACCAGAAAAATTCGACAATGAAACGTTCATAAGCTTGCAAAAAAGCAATACAGCTTACCGCTGTCCGGCGAAAAACAAAGCCAATTTCGGAACACTGTTTCATTCTGGAGCTTTCGGTAAAACAAGGATTTTGTGCATTTTCGGAAGCCTGTAACATCCCCTCTATCTTGGCTTACCGAGAAATTTTCGAACATTTGCTCATCATCACAATTATGCAGTTCACTAGGACCTTTTGCAATCCAGTAATCAATTTCCTTAGCACTTAGTTTTGACCACTTTCCCACATCCTTCTCAAAATTTGGGTTGACTTTTTCTTCCACTTTCCTGGCAATTGAATCTGAACCAATAGACTTGGAGCTCGAAGCCTCTTCTGAGGGCACCGGCAAGGGTACCGGATCCCGAAAAACATTTGACTCAGTTTCGGATTCACCCGCTGCTGCACTAGTACAACCCGCCGCAAAAAATGAACTGATTTTCGGGGTTTTTGAAAGCACTTCCTCGACCTTTTTGTTCCGCTCATCTTGAATATTTCTTTTCTCCGATCCACTTTTATAATTTCTATGCACAACGTGACGATCGCCCATTTTTTTGATTTCAAATCACCAATTTTCACAAATGGTTGCCGAAACGATAACAGTTTCACAGACGCACAAGCAGAATAGCAAACGGTTCGCGGCGGTGGGAGAGAACTGATTGTTTATCATGAATATTCGGTTTGGCGGTCAGTGAGGGAGAAGAGAGAGTCACATCGAGTCATACACGGTAAAAAATAGTTTAGACGTAGTGAAAATATAAATCATAAGTGATGATTTTTTGTGGGGCCCCCACAATGTGGGGGCCAGGGGCCACTGGCCCCCGCCCCCCCAAAATCAGGCCCTGAATACAAGCATCAGTGCATAAAATTCTTATCCACGGCGCCAAAATGGTATCTCCACTTCTTGTTCCAATTGGTCAATTGTCGGAAACAAAGACATCCGCAGATACCGAGAGGATCATACCAGGAAATTTTCAAGGATATAAACTAAAACGGATCTTTTACACCGATTATTAGAGACATCTGATCCATTAACTTCGAAAATAAGAGTATTCGGAAAGAAAAAGGAAACACCGTTGTCAAGGAATGCGAAAAATCTTTTGGTCAAATCCGATGACAACACCCATGATGAAAGCGATAGTAGTGATGATGACGATCAACAGTGAAATACTTTAATCATGTTTAAATGTTTTGAGAAAAATTATATATCACTTTTGATAATGCTGGGAATCTTTTTCGACGGAAAACAGCTTCAAAATTAAAAAAAAAAATAGCTTAGATGAGGTCATGTAGTTGTTCTAAGAACATTGGATTTGGCCCCAAGGGATAGCGAGAGACGAGCGGTTGTATCTGGATTTGACAATGACTGATTCATACTTTCATATGCAAATAGTTTCGTCTGCAGAAATTTGCAGATTACTATGATTTTTGACACTGAAAAGTACCTTTTTTTACATAAAACCCTAAATATCTCAAAAAGTATAATAGATAAAATCATACTATTTTCAGCAAATTTGTGTGTTTTTATATGATAAACAAAAGTGTTGAATATTCAAAACTTGTAGAAAATCTCCATAAGATGCTATATTCAAAAACTGAATTAGAGAGATGTTCAATAGAAAACTCCCCAAATTTACATTAAAACCAATAGATAGGCATAAGTGAACTTCAACAAAGTTGTTTTGTATTAAATTGGCTATAACTTCTCCGAATAAAGTTTATTTTTATTTGCAATAATTAGAAAATAATTTTTTTTTTCTCACTACTAGGGAGATATATCATCAAATTTTTATCATCATAATATAGAGAATAATTTATGAAAAACTTTGCAGAAGAAACTATAGCGATCACGTTTTTACTCCTTTGGCAACAGTGTGCATCGTTCCAAATCTCCTTTACTCCATTTATACTGCCAGCTGATGAGTGACTGTTGACGAAAACAGGAAAAAAATCATTAAAGGCAATTTGTCGATCGTAAATATCGCCTTCCATAGCGCCAACCCTTGCAAGCGAGTCCGCTCTCTCATTGCCCAGAATTGAACAATGAAACGTGACCCATGCAAATAACGCAAATATTAATCAGCTCCTGTATTATAATGAGTTTCATGACTGAAAAAATCTACCGTATTCGATAACCGACAAAGTCGTTGTCCGGTACAACGTTAGAAGATCTTGGGAATGCGCTCACCACCAGGTTCCAGTTATTGTTCGTTGATCCTTGCTGGCACTTTCGTTTAACTTTTAACATTGAGGAAAATCGAAAATCCTAACATTCAAAAAAAAATACACCCCTAGCCATGACGGATCTGAATCCTTAGGTAAGGGACGTGTTTTAAGCAGTTCATTCCGCACATGGCACATTTGATGAAGTTGTATTTTATCTCTAATTAGTACTGTTAATCCCTCTGCTTACTTTTGATCTATCGAAACATACCTTGCAGGTGATCTACCAAAAAGGCAATCAGATGCATAGGAGAATTCGCTAGTAAACGCGAGCAAATTCCTTAAAATTCCACTACGAGCTTATCTTTTGACAGATAAGCCTATATCATCTGTAAGAAGTCTGTAAGTAGCAGATGAAATAGGCCTATCTGTCAAGAAATAAGCTCGTAGTGGAATTTAAAGAACTTGCTCATAGCGTTTGTAAAACGACAAGTTTTTTTTAAATTACTTTTAACAAAATTTTTATTTCAACTTTATTGAACTGGTAAAATGCTATTTTGCAATGCCGTCTTATAACTCAATGATATTATCCTATTATGGTTAGTTGAAAAAGCATTTTGAAACCATTTTGACTCGAGTAAATGCATTAAATGGACAACTGGCATTGAGAGAAATCAAATAGTTTTGTACTAGTCATTCCGAAGATGAACTAGCCGTTTGGCAAAACTGTATTCTTTTTTCAATCGCCATAATAAAATATATAGAATAATTGCAATGTGGAAAAATGAATGCATCGAGTTTTAAATGAGATGCAAATGAACTGTAGATCGGACAAATTTTTGTATTCTTTTAGGTAACATTATTGAATTCCATCAATTTCCTGCAGATTCATGATTAATTTATCCAACATATATACATGAATTTTGTTTTTGCTGTTGTAAACCCGCATAATTTCCCAGACGCGTTAATTTTCAGCTTTTTTGCTATCAAGCAACATTTCCCGCAACACTAGTTTTTTTTTCTTAGATACTATCACTGCTGAATTAATCAAAAGAACAGAGAATCGAACAAAGCAGAACAACAAACACCAACCAAGATATTACAGTAAACTTTGACAGCTGTGACCACTTGACCGTATGCTGGTTTTCATGGCAGCCAATAGGGTTTATTAAGGTTCTCAAGTGGTTAAAGCTATTTCCATTTAGAATCCGGAAAAATAAAATCATCTCTATCTCGGTAATGGATTGACGTACAAATAGGTTTAATACATCAAAGGTAATTTACTGTTCTTTAAGGAAAAAATATCAATACAAATCATTTATCTTCGTTTCTAATGAAAATTTGCACTTTTTTCTTTATTCCTCCCATCAAACGCTGCACACCTCAGCTTCGCTGCACAGAGTCAACTTCCTTAGCACATTTGTTCCACATTTTAGTCATCTGAGTCGCGTGACAAGCCGTATTTCCGATTTTCTTAAGCTTCCGCTTCATTATTGCCCAAAATCTCTCCATGGGCCGGAACTGTGGGCAGTTTCGTGGATTTATGTTTTTATCGATGAAATCTACGTTATTATCGCGGTACCACTGGATGACTTCCCAGCTGTAGTGGCAACTCGCCAAATCTGGCCAAAACTTCACGATACCTTTATGGGCTTTAACGAAAGGTAGTAAGCGGTTTTTGAGGTATTCTTCCTTGTACAGCTTCGAGTCCATCGTCTTATTCGTCACGAACACTTTGGTCTTTGCTCCTCAGCTGCATATCCCTTGCCAAATCATCAGTTTTTTGGCAAATTTGTCCATAAATGCAAACTTAAACTTCGCAGGAACATAGAATGTTTGGCCAGCAACCTGTCCGAAATCCATTTTGACGTAGGTTTCATCGTCGATGAGCAGGCGTCCTTGGTATTTCGTCAAAACCTGCTGGTACAATTTCCGAGCTCGAGTTTTGGTGACGAAACTTTGCTTCAACGTTCTGTTTGATTGCTTGCTGGCTCGATAAGAACGATATCCTGCTCGCAAACGAATTCTTCGAACGGTACTGCGAGCAGCACCGTATTTTTGTGCGATTTTATTATTTTATCTGATAGTCCAGGGTTTGCTCTGACGGTTCTCAACACCTTCTGGTTCAGCTTGCGGTCATGTGTTTTACTACGACGCTTACCTTGGGGCACTCGATGAATAACGGTACATTTGAAAATGGAATATAGCATCAACCGTATCGAATTAAACAAGAGAATCCTTTTGATTTCGATTATGTTCACTTAATCCAAAACATCATGAACCATTTTGCAACTGCTTCATCGAAAGTCCTCGGAATGAAACGAAAAACCTCATACATGAAGCAAACTTAACCAGATCAGAGCGAATTAAGGCGTGATTTTACTACACACATCCGTACCTCACCGAATAAACCGAATCCAAAGACAACATTCACCAAATTCCAAACCTGTGCCACCGCGTCGCTCGTCCCGCCCGAGCCTCCTACTCCCGAATCCTGAGTATGTCTCCTTATTCGGAACGGGTAACAAGGTGTCAAATCGCTCCGGCAGTAGCACACCTAGACTCCAGCACGTCCGTTGTTGTTGAGTCGAGAAAACAACACCCAGCCGGAAAATGAAACATAAAAAGTGATGGAGGGCACCCGAGAGGTGAATATATAATTTGATCTTCGTGACATCATTAAAATTTAGCTCCGAACTCTCCGGCATCCCCATCGGGAACGTTTCTTTATCCGAGGCAGTTTTGTTTAATGTAGGAAAAAAGGCAACCCGAGACATCTACATTTCCATACACCGCCCATGCGCCTCATTTCTAATGGCACCCAGAAGAGATGGTTCAT
The DNA here is from genome assembly GCA_034211315.2 of Aedes japonicus. Lineage (NCBI taxonomy): Eukaryota > Metazoa > Arthropoda > Insecta > Diptera > Culicidae > Aedes > Aedes japonicus. The sequence continues at coordinate 92,512 of JASCZW010006059.1, forward strand.
TTTTTCGATTGCCTCCGTGTCACTGGATATTCTGCCATCAGCACCAAGCTCATTTATCATACAAGGTGAAAAAGGTCGACTGACAAGGATTAGATTGTTATCGTTGTCGTTTCCAGCGTACATTAGTTCGGAGGTAGCTGGTTAGTATAAGTTCTCACTCTTAGTTGTGACCCGGGACATTAATAAACATATTTTATTCTGAACAGGGACTTTCCACACGTCCAATAAGTAATGAATTTGTGCAAAATTTATTATTCCGATATCACTATAGCGGTCCGAGCTGCAGCATATGCGTCTAAAGCGAGTTGCATATCGCACATGAGGTGCTTATCGATGGTGTGAGCATTGCGTTTGTGTGAATATGCCATAAAGATGGATACAACTGATCGTATATGCCTTTTCAAACCCCTCGAATGATTGTTCATGGATGGGGAAGGACATTTTCTTCGAAAATGTTTTCTGGTAATTTGATCAAATAATCCCTCACTGTTAAAGAAGAAACCGAAATCGAACAAATAGCAAATCATTTTTTTAATCATACTAAAACTGTTTATTGAGCATCCCCATTGAATGAAGGATTGCAATTTCAACTCCCCTACAGTGACAATTTCCGCTCGACAATTCCCGTACCAGTGGCCAGTAACTGGCAAACCGCTGGTTGATTGTATGCAATGGGAGACCCCACGCAGAATCTCATTTATCATAAACGTCATTAAATGGGGTACTTTTGAATTGATTTACATTCCACCCCCACCGGCGGTCAGTTCAGCACTGAAAACGAAACCTATCTCCTATTGCATCGGACGCGAGTATTAGAACATATAATTGATTACCATCGTTTATTTCCCAAACAACGACGATCGAAACATGAATTGAGGACGTGGGTATTTAAGTCAAGTAATAGATCGAGCTTCTGCTGCTCGTCGTCCACTCACTTGCCTCCTCAGAAGCTAGAATTAATTGTCATTATTCGAATGGTGCCCACATTAGCTCGAACATATATGTATGCTGGCAGCTGGGAGTGTGCATCCCAGGAACCGCTTAGTGGTCGGAATTTCTATATATGCTATGTTGATACAAATCTAATTGTGTATTTGGTTCGGAATATTTTCCAACTCCCTTGCGAACTGATAAGCCATAATACCGTTCAAACAATGAACGCTGGTGGTGCGATCACGTAGTCGATAGAATGTCACGCATATTTCCAGCATGCGTGACCACCGATTGCCGACTTATGGCTAAATGTTGCAAAATCGAACGTGTTGAAGTCATAAACACGTATATCAGCTTTGTTGTACATTAAATAAATAAACGCTTATCTATTGAACGAACGAACATGAGCGAACATTTCCTCGAAATATGTTTGCCAGGGAAATTGTTGCGATTAAACTAAAGCTAGGTCTTGTGTCACAAGATTCGTAAAGCGTGGTGAATTAGTTCAGATTTTCATAAGATTTCTTAATTAAATTTGGTTCTCAGAGCTTCAGCACTCAGACTTTATGAGAGGTCATTTACATGAGTCTCAAGTTTTGGAAACTAGATTGAAATTACGTGTGTTTGTTCATATTGAGCTGATATCTCTTGAAATCCGAGGCCAATATAGAAATTCTAAAATTTGTAAAACTTCTTAAATTAATGGAAAAAATTAAAGAATTTTTTAAATTTGCGTCGATTGTCGGTAGAGGACAATCAACCCACAAATAAAATCCTTCCTGAGACATGTCTGTACTAGAAATGCTAGAATAATATAGTATAGAAGTTGAAAATTTGCACTCTTTACGATGTAACTTAAACATAATACGATAAAGCCAACAATTAATTGCGATTTTGACTAACAATATAAGAATATACGATAAAATTTGAACACTGTTATACGACTTGTGGCTGTCTGGGTGGAACCACTTCTGACACTTCTTGGAATCGAACAGTGACTCCAGTTTGTCTCCGGTGATCTATTATTTTAGTATTTTTAGTCTCAATATCTGGCATCTATCTTTAGAGCGCTATAGTATGGCCCATTAAGAATTAGAACAACCACTTTAATCTCGCTGAAATTCGTAGGAGGTAGAAACCCTGGATAGTTCTACGAGTGCTGGAGACATCCATCGATAGAAACAATATCTGTTGGGATCAGTGATTCCAAACTCGCAAATGCATGAATGATAAAGAAATTATCATTACTTGTCAATGTTACTTTATATTTAATTGTTGTATACTCAACACAATAATGATAAATTGCATGGTAGTAAAATCAAGATTATATTGTTCATATCATCCTATTGTTATTAAGGAAAGAGACATAGCGTTGTATGTATATTGCTTTGTATGCTACAAAAAAAAGTTCAATCATGTCACATGTTGCATCTACCGAAAAGAGACAATGTTTTGTTTTAAGCCTCTTTCTATTCTTCCTTTCTCTCTTTAATGGGTGCCACGTTTTGTTCAGCTACACGGCTACTGAGATTGAATCAAAATTGGGTCAAATCCAATTCAACAGTGAAGTTACGCCTGGACTGAGTAAAATTGTTTAAGGGGGGATATACAGTTAGAACGAGCAAGAAAACTAATTTTTGAAACAAAAATTTCAAGGGGAAGTTTTCGATCAAATCAATCGAAACTTTTTTATTATTATAAGTGTATGCATGTAGTATACAAACATATTTTTTTCATTTTTTTTTTCAACAAAATGGCGCCCTCTAACGGGTTGAAAAAATTGTTGAACTTTGCTTGTGCTGGCTCTCCTGGTCGCAATTCTGAAACCTGCTAACCCAAAAACATTACGTTAATTACATTTACAGTTAGTAGATGAATTGAACAAAAAAGTTAAAAAAAAAAATTGCACTATTGGCGTAACTTTTTTGAAAAAATCCACATTTTTTCCGCCATTTTATCATATGTTTCCATATTTAATAATAAAATATTACAACAACTTCTAATTCATATAGAAGGTAATACTTTCATAAAGAAATCCTATAAGTTTCATTTTAATCGAATAATCAGTTTTCGAGCTATCACCGGCACAAACTCCGAAAATGCTGTTTTGAGAAAAACGCGTTGAAAGTTTTAATTATCGGGCTGCGCGCGAAGAAGGCGTCTTCGAAAAACGATGAAATGAAACACTTGGAGTTCGATTTTTGGTCATTCTAACTGTATATCCCCCCTTAATACATGAGTAAATGTCACTCTCCCTAATAATTTATGCATAAGTATGAGTGACCTTTACTCATATCTGCTATTTTCCTCAGTCTAGAATTAACTCCAATTTTTGCTCTTCTGAGTCAAGTTTGACTAAATCTTATGTCGATCTAACTGGTTGTGTTTGTCTACATTCTGCATAACTGTATCATTCTCCTCAAATTTTCGAATGGTCGAAGGTAACATATGTTAAAAATGACTTCGAACATATTATTTCGAGAATTTTTAGCTTGATCACATGACCAGAAAAACATAGGATTGCAGTAAATTTCACTTTGTTCTGTTAACATGAACTGAAGCATACCCAGTTGACCAATAAGCATCAGCATATGCAGATAATCAACACTTAATCTGCTTTGCAGATGCTACAAGTTTTATATTGGCATTATATCAGCATCTTGAGTGCTATCTGTTGTAAAGTTGGATTTCAAATTCTATTCAAATACTTGTATCTTATAAAAAGCATTTCGATTGCAAAATAGCATTAATGAAGCATTATCATAGCATTGCAGTAAAGCAGCCATACATTGGGCCAAAAATGGCTTTTATGTTGCATCTAAGGCGACTTTATTGCTTGATAGGCTGCCGTTAAAACGCTTTGGAACTGCTTATGGGTTACCTGAGTATTATGCAACTTGTTTTAATAGCATAAGATAATCAATATAGTTCTAAAAATGATTTGATTTTTAACTGCTAGTGTTCTTCTTTTCAACTATGTCCGTTTCTAGCGAGATTCCTCTATTCATTGCATCCGTGTCATCAAAGCTTTTGCAATCCCGACTAGTGCTGTGCTGTCAATCTTAGAGCGCTCCGTAATTTCCGTTCCTTGTGGTATTTTCTGTATGCATTTTATTGTTTTGAAAAATAAAATAGATTCTACATTTGTTAAAGAAGACAAAGAAATTGTGCCCGAAAAAGTATAAAACATACTTTGTTCCGAGAACGGGGAACTAAGTTGTAGCCTGGGTCTCAGCCCGAAAGCTGTTAATGTATTGTATTTTGATATTCTTCTTCATCTTATAACCTAGAAACGATAAATGTCATTCTAAGTTAGCCTTGCAGCTTATTAAGCAACAGTTACAATTGGTTTGGGTTCTGCCAAATTGCACCAACCACCTATCGAGAATCATCAGCTTGGTTTAACATATTCAAACAGAACTTTTCAATTTCATGATAAATCACATCAGTTGTTCTGAAATTTGTAACCAACAACCAATTTGAGTGATACATCTCCATAAAGTACCGTGGATGTGATTAATGTATGTAACCTGCTTGATGCAACGTGGCAGAAAACTGATCATAAGTTGTTAATAGTTTGGATGACCGAAAACATGTCCAAGCTATCAAATAATGATGGTTGACCTACAAGAAGATCCAGTGAACATGGTTAAATACATATTGTAAATTTCTATAGCCTAAATAGCTACAGTTAAAATTTCAGCTACTAATTTTTAAGCTCCAGAACTGTAAGGCTGATATAGAACATTCTAAATCACCTCATACTGTCTGCTGACCTTCCAAAGACTCAATGAACATGTTTAAAAACATATAATGATACTTTGGATAGCCGAAAAAGCTACAATTACAATTATAGATCCTGAAATCAGTTGAGGCTATAGCTGTTAGGATTGAGTACACGAATTCGTGTATCTGGGCTCATTGGTGACCACCGATAACGATACCAACAGAGAGATACAAAGGCGCAATCGTGCCAACTTTGGATTCCGAAGGACGCGAAGATTGAACAAAGTTCACCGAGTTACAAAGTTGACCATCTACAAGGCATTAATTAAACCGGTAGTTCTCTACGGCCACGAAACATGGACATTGCTTCTAGAGGACCAACGCGCCCTTGGTGTCTTTGAACGGAAGGTGCTGTGTATGATCTACGGTGGAATTCAGATGGAAAACAGGAACGTGGAGGAGCCGAATGAACTTAGAATTGCATCACTAAAATCAGTCGACTTTGATGGGCTGGGCATGTCGTGAGAATGTCGCACGACAGTCCTGTTAAAATAGTTCTCGAAAATGAACCGACGGGAACAAGAAGAAGAGGCGCGCAACGAGCAAGGTGCGGACTATCCGCAGACAGTAAGGCTGGCGAGGTACAGCCATGGACCGATTACTATATAGACAACTTCTGTGTACAGCAGAGGCCACACCAGCTTTGGTCTGAGTGGTAAGCCAAGGTAAAATCAGTACAACAGGAAAGGTTGGAGGACATAAAACATCCCAGATTGTTTCATAATGTTGATTTCCCTTTCATAAGATCCTATGAACATAGTTTAATACATATCATACATATCCACTTATGAAAAAGCTATAGTTTCAATTGTGGATTCTAATCTTTGAACTAAACAAAAGCCCAGATTTCATCATAATATTCCAGAAGATCCATTGGATATGGTTGAATACAAATTGTTAATTTGACTAGCCGGAAAACTACAGTTACAACTGTAGATCCAAAAATCTGTGCTCCCGAACTGTTTGGATAACCTAGAACATCCCAAATTATCTCATAATGTCTGTTGGCCTTCCAGAAGACTCAATAATATGGTTGAATTGATATTGTAAATTAGTATAGCTGAAAAATCAACCATTGATCTTAAACATCCCAGATTATCTCAGATTTTACATACAAGGAATAAATTATTTGAGGTCGTTTGGCAAAACTCTCGACACTTTTGCTGCACGCGATGCATAAGAGCTTCCATAGTTGTATCCGGTTCCTTTTCCTTAATTTTTATCCACTTCCTACGTATGTCATTTGCATCGTTTACTTTTTTCTTTTTTTTTTCAGTACTCGCATTATACAGGTCCAATAAGTTTCGATTAGACGTAGTTCTGAACAGTTCGGTGGGTTCATGTCTTTGGGGACAAAATACATCAAAACCATTATAGCACGCTTTGAGAATAGTGGCATTAAGCAAATTCTTCCAAAAAAGGTATTTCATTGTGCTGCTCCAAAAATGGTATACGGTAAAATTAATTATTGATGGTGCCTGTTATGACGAAAAGTTCACTTCGCTTTCCACTTTGTCAAATGAGGTATTTTGATGTGGGTTACGAAGTTTTTTTCGTTTTGAAACGATCATCCACTTTGAAGTTATCTTTTCCGAAATAAAACTCCTTTCCTGGCATATGTTGGAGGTCAGTTTTGACTTATGTTTCGTCATCCATCACACAGCAACTATATCTGGTCAACATTTCCGAGTAGAACATTTTGCTGCCGTTTGTCGCGGTTTGAAATGTTTTGAACCTTGTGTGCATGTAATTCAGCACTTGCTTAAGCTTCAGGACGTAACTTTGTGAAACGTCGGCCATATTGGCAACATCAAGTGTTGAAATGTTTGGGTTCCGAGTGAAATTATCCCTAAAATTTCCTTCCAGCTTGTTGAAAGCTACTCCTCGTTTCCTTCCTTCTCTGCCGTTGTGATCCAAAGTCCACCAGAAGTTTAACTGTTTTACTACTCTTGAGACGGTTGAGTTACAGATTTGCAGTATTTTCCCACAGCACCATATGAACGTACACACGCGTCATTTGTTCATGAGAACAATGCACTTCTAAGAGGGAAAAGTTACAGTGTTGAAATAATTTCGTGTTCACCCTTATACCCGCTTATTTACCGCCATTTCAACTACCAATATATCATGTAATTTTTACTGTCATGATTCCGACATTTGCAAGCGTCCTTAAGAACATAAGAATTAGCTGTAAAAGACAAGAAAATAAATTCAATAAAACCTTTTAAATTTAACGTTTGAGTGATGTTTTCGGTCTCTCTGTTCTCTGTCTTAAACTTTTAAGGGTGCCGATATCCACCCATACATTTTTCAGTAAAAATACTACACAAGTGTTGGAAAGTCAATGTTTTTAGATATACTGTTAACGTTATAGTAACACTTCAGGTTAACCCGTAACGCTGGTAGATTACCTTTTTGTGGTGCGTTACGGGGTATCAGATATACCACCGAACCCTAGTCCGAATTAATTCAAACTAGGGAACATATTTGTTATTTGTAGTCAAAGGAACATATTTTAGTCCTTATTACATTTTATGTCTTATGAAAAGTGAAAATACTCGTTTTGCAATTGTGCGAGGATGAGCTTAGAATAAGTAAAACATGGTTAGTCTTCATTTATGTGAATTCTCATTGTCTATTTGATGTTCTATAGTTTGAATTGGTTATGACTAGGGTTCTGATGCATGGTCAGTATCGGAGTCATAGTTTGTTTTTTTGCAATGAATCTGATTTTGACTGATAAAGGGGCGCGCCTTTGAAGAGTGCTCTCACTCCTCAAAGGGTTTAAATAGCGGAAGCTTTCAATAAAATTCGATTCATTGCCAACAATACAAACAATGACAACTGTAACAACACCGAATACTTTATCATTTCTCAATAGTGATGAGGTAAATCGACATGCACTAAACAAAGGCTACGGGATATACTACAATAGATCTAATTACTAGTCGCAGTGGTTTATGTCCCGAACAAAGGAAAAAAAACACATCAGGTTTATGTTCTCGATATTTGTAATCTAGCTATTGTATGCTAGCTGGCGAACCTTCTTGCGAACGTTCTTCATAAAGGGTGATACGGTCAAAATTTGGTCAAGGGAAAACGCGTGTAAATCGGTGAAATCGTTTATTTAAAAAATCAAATTGAATTTCTTTTTCAAGTTCAATTAGTATAAAATTCAGGAAAAATATTCAGTTAGGCTTCCGCTTTTCCAAATCCGAATTGCCGGGCCTTACGCTTGACCCCTGCCATCAGATTTTGTACAGCCACCTTGTCCACCTTCTTCGCCGCAGAAAGCCAGTTTGCCTTGAACTGCTGCTCGTCCTTAGCAGTTTTTTTGGTCTTCTTTAGGTTCCGCTTGACAATAGCCCAGTATTTCTCAATTGGGCGGAGCTCTGGCGTGTTGGGAGGGTTCTTGTCCTCGGGAACCACCTGCACGTTGTTGGCGGCGTACCACTCCATGGCCTTTTTACCGTAATGGCAAGATGCCAAATCCGGCCAAAACAGTACGGAACAACCGTGTTTCTTCAGGAAAGGCAGCAGACGTTTATTCAAACACTCTTTCACGTAAATTTCTTGGTTGACAGTCCCGGAAGCTATGAAAATGCTGCTTTTCAAGCCACAGGTACAGATGGCTTGCCAAACCAGATATTTCTTTACGAACTTTGACAGTTTCGTGAACTTGAAAATATCTGCTACCTTTCCCCTTCCTTTTGCCGTATAAAACTCCTGTCCCGGAAGCTGCTTGTAGTCGGCTTTGACGTAGGTTTCGTCGTCCATTACCACGCAGTCAAACTTCGTCAGCATCGTCGTGTACAGCCTCCGGGATCGCGCTTTGGCCGTCGTATTTTGTTTATCATCGCGATTTGGAGTCACTACCTTCTTGAAAGTCGATAGTCCGGCTCGTTTTTTGGCTCGATGCACGGTTGTAGACGATACACCAGCTTATTTGCGGCATCTCGGAGGATAGGTTAGTGTTTCGCTTGAAACTACCGGCAACTCTCTTTGTCGTCTCAGCGGCTTCCGGTTTTCGATTTCCCCCGATCCAGACTTCCTGGCTGTCGACAAACGTTCCCAAACACTTTAATTACATTTGTAACGGTTGATTTGGCAACTTTTAGCGATTTTTGCCAACTTTGCGTGCGAGTAGCTCGGGTTTTCGCGATGCGCGAGCAAAATTTTGATACGCTGCTCTTCTTGCTTGGACGGCATTTTGACAACTGAAGAGTGAATTCCAAAATCAAAATAGGAACAACATTCTACACACACACACCTTCAAAATGAGGGGTGTTCAGGTTTTTTAAATGCAAAATTGAAAGAAATACGTCAAGTTGATATTGACCAAATTTTGACCGTATCGCCCTTTAGTATTTTGACACTTTCTTGCAACCTTTTTCAAACTGTTGAATGGTATCTGCTGGCGAGACATATTTCCTAATATGTTCATTAGTCAATGCCCAAAATTCTTCAGTTGGTCGATTAGGAGGGCTGGGTTTTTAAGAGGGATCATAATATCACAAGATTTCGCCAGAAGACAACAGGATCCGTCAGGCTTTGAATCATGTGTGAAAGTCGTTTTTGTAAGCACTCTTTGATGTATATTTTACGATTCATAGAAGCAGTTGCAATGAAGGGTTGAGAGTCTTACCACAGCCACGAACTGCTTGCCAGACATTAGCTTTCTTACCGAACTTTTCGACTTGAATAGACGTCTCAAACTCGTTCAATACTTCTCTTTTACGCACGGTATAATTTGTGCACTATGTGCTTTATTACATGTCTTACTGCTGATTACAGTGTTGCTGACATGACAAAAGATTGTCAATCACAAAATAATTAGAAATTTTATTTGAAGTTGTTCTGAAAAACGAACAAAGACCATTCTTGGTTTCAGTTAAAGAAGCTAAAGGACTCTCCTGCAAAAGGACTTGGAAAAGTTCTAGTTGACAATGAAGGGAAAGTTTGAATTTTCTTAGTGTTATTTCCATGCAAACTACGAACTTTTGGAGCAGTATTCTAATTCTAACCAAATTAGTTAAGGTTTTAGAAGGGCGTTCATGATTCGATTTATCAATAGTTTACATCGGTCTAAGGCATAGCCTACTTTTCATTCAGTATAGTTCAGTTTATCACCAGGCAAATAGAGAGTAACAGCAGGTGCTATAAAATAATTTTGATAATTTAAATATAACCTAATATAAGGTATGTGTCCATTGACTCAGCCGATTATGCAACGATCGATTACATTTTTTATTATAACTCAAAGTTTTTAAGCTGTAAGCAAGATTCAACTAGTTATACATTTGCAAAGATAAGTTTGAAAAGATATTTGGTAGTATTTATCACCAAAAGTTACACGACTCATTTTATTAGGTCAGAAACTTTCGAGGGAGATGGATTTAATGTCGGTCTATAAGCGCCAAATTGGGTCTATTCATGGATGCAACTTCATACCATTCGATGGATTTGTTACTAAATGCAGTCTTAGTTAGGTTTTTTATTCCTTATTTTATGAATTAAGGCATTTTCAGCTGATTTCGCCTTACTTAACACAAAATTTCACAAATCAATCTAGAGTAAAACTTCTTCGAAACACTTAAGTGATGTTCATTTATGTTTTATCAGCCATTCAATAATGAAAACATTATAATTAACTATACAATTACTTTGTTCCTGAGGTTTGTGTTTGGATGAGCCACTTGAATATAAGCAACCGTAAACTCATGCAATTGCACTTAAATTGTACCAAAAACAACCTCTTAGTTACGTTATTGATACAACAGGCCATAGTTGGGAACATACAAAAAAAATATGTCCCCAACATTGGGTCTACGATTTTCTTGTAAAATCATTGTTATTTTAGCTATGTGAACAGTTAGTTTGTAACTTGTTACTTTTTTCTGTACATCCAGACTGAATTACTCGCTTTATCGATTCAATTAAGTCAAATTAAGATCACTTGAAGACCGTGTAGATCATCTGTTCTACTTAACCAGTGAAATCATGATGCCCCAAAAGTTCAAGATATCGAAAATTACGCGAAAGTGAACAACGATAAGTTGATTAATTTTGTCTCAATTGCTTCGTACTAATCGGTCATTCTTATAGCAACATGATTTTGTTGATTATCGCTGAATTTACGACGCTTTTGATACATAGGCCGAATGAAGGAGCTAGGCTAACATTACATCCCGTTACCCTATCACGTTTCTTGAATATTTCAAAACATTTTCTCCGATGAAGAGAGATCACACGGATGAAGTTAATACTGGTGGAGTGATATCAATTCAAACAATATAATAAATTTGAATCGAGACAATTGCATCAAATCACACGTAGGCCTCACATGAATTCCATTATCCTTCTCACCCATCCAACCTACATCATGATTTCACCAAAAAAAGAGCAACACGTGAAATTATGCAAAATTTATCATTTTCATAAATCAAATTCGAGCTTTTTTCTATGCCGAGTGCTTCGGGGGGTTGAATGTTCTTACATTGCACAGTGGGCAAAAATGGAACCAAAATCCCATTAATTTAGACGGCGCAGGGTTGGAGTCCTGAAAAATAGCTTTTCTAATGGGAAAAAATGCGAGAAAATGAATGGTGTTGGTTTCATTTAAAGTTGACTACAGTAAGGGTCCCATTTTACCCATTTCTCCCCTCATTTTGGATGCAAATTAGGTTTATTACCCAAAAACAGAACTTGGCGCTATTATATTGCATCCAAATGCATTGTAAATTTGCAGAAAAACCTGAAAAACTGAATGGAACAGATTTCACTGTGATCGGATGCCAGGAAGTGGTCCATATTGCCAATTTAACCCGATTCTCCCCTCATACTTGAATAAACTCATAAACCATGCGGTTCTGAAGATCGGCGCTAGTAATATTACTCTCGCTTGCACTGTTCTTATGTAAAAATGTCCGGAAAATCGAATGATGATGGTTTCGCTTAGGGTCGACCACAGTAAAGGGTCCATTTTACCCGATTCTCCCCTCATACTTGAATAAACTCATATACCATGCGGTTCTGAAGATCGGCGCTAGTAATATTACTCTCACTTGCACTGTTCTTATGTAAAAATGTCTGGAAAATCGAATGATGATAGTTTCGTTTAGGGTTGACCACAGTAAAGGGTCCATTTTACCCGATTTCCCCCCAAACATTGAAAAATAACTCATATACCATGCGGTTCTGAAGATCGGCGCTAGTAATATTTCTCTCACTTGCACTGTTCTTATGTAAAAATGTCTGGAAAATCGAATGATGATAGTTTCGTTTAAGGTTGACCACAGTAAAGGGTCCATTTTACCCGATTCCCCCCCAAACATTGAAAAATAACTCATATACCATGCGGTTCTGAAGATCGGCGCTAGTAATATTACTCTCACTTGCACTGTTCTTATGTAAAAATGTCTGGAAAATCGAATGATGATAGTTTCGTTTAGGGTTGGCCACAGTAAAGGGTCCATTTTACCCGATTTCCCCCCAAACATTGAAAAATAACTCACATACCATGCGGTTCTGAAGATCGGCGCTAGTAATATTACTCTCACTTGCACTGTTCTTATGTAAAAATGTCTGGAAAATCGAATGATGATAGTTTTGCTAAGGGTTGACCACAGTAAAGGGTCCATTTTACCCGATTTCCCCTCAAACATTGAAAAATAACTCATATATAGGGCATGCAATACCGGGGCATTTTTCCAATACCGGTATTTCGGTATTTCTAAATTTCAATACCGGTAAAAACCGGTAAACCGGTATTGAAGAAAATAAAAAGAAATTTCTTTAGAATTCACTCCAAATTTGCACAATGAATGAAAACTAAATAAATACTCAAAGATACGTGTCGTCATCGCTCGCAGTATGACACTAGCTGAGGTCAAATCGTCGATGTACGCTGACAAAAAAGTAACCATTATTGATTGATTAATGTTATCTCCCTTTATGAAGCGAAAGAAAATAACACAACAGAAGCTTCAATGAAGCAGTTTACATCATAGTTCGCATTGATGTTGACGGTGATGACGAAAAAAGCGTGAATGTGAGTTCTGTTGGTCGTGATTTCCATGCAAGGTGATTTCAAATTTCGGGCAGATTACGGTGTTTGAATACATTATTAATTTACTTGTTTTGAATGTCGGACTGTTACCGTGGATTGAAAAAAATCTTCTATAGATTTACTTTATAAATAAAAATATGTGTATTTTTTAAGTGCAATACCGAAAAACCGGTATTTTTCGGCTATAATACCGGTATTTCGGTTTTTAATTTTAGCCCGGTAATACCGGTTTTCGGTTTCGGTATTACCGGTATTGCATGCCCTACTCATATACCATGTGGTTTGAAAAATTGTTATTTTAACATTAGATTTATTCTAAGATTTTCCATCTCATTAATAAGATACAGAATGAAAAAAAATAATCAAATTTACATCGACTACAATAGTTTGCTCTACAACGTATCATTGTCTTCGCTTCCATCAGACTCTGTATAACTGTCGTCAGCGTCATCTACGGTTGCTTTATTATTTACGTAATAACATTCCAGCTACTTAGAAAAGTCATCCTCGGCAGATCGATTTCTGGATAAGCACTTAGAGTTTCTTTCTAGATGTGACATCTTTGGATCTGACCATGCTAATGACAGCCGCATCATATCCAGAAGGTTATCTTCAGGTGAAGTTTTCCGTGCAAGAAAAGGACGAGCATGCTTGTATCTTTTATGGCACCTCTCTCCAGACTGCTCATCGATGAAATTCATTGGGTACACCCAAAAGTTGAAATTGTAGCAAAAAATGCAAAATTGCAATTTTGCAGTTTTTGCAATCATATCTTGAGAAATCCGCATGATTCTGAAACGGCAAATTTGCCCATCATGTTCCACAAAGCATTTTATGGTATAAACAAAGCCATGCAAGTGTGTGCAAGTGGTTATCGCTGTGTGCCTAGTGCCTCGACAATCGCAGCTACCGTTGGGTTTTTGTTCAACCGTCAACAACTTCTCAATATGGGTGAGACAATGGCACAGAACGCCGCTACGACATTTGCCACTGTTGCTATTCCGCTGTCAAGTGTTCTATTTTTATCTGCACTCGTCATCACACTCCCATCTCCTCTCATCAGGTCACCATGCGTTTTATGAAATAAACGAAGCCATGTAAGTGTGTGCGACCGAAATTTGCTTCATTGTTGTAACGTTGAGTGCCTCAAAACCGAAGAAACTGTAGGACTTTTATTCCAACAATGTCAACTTGTTGTGGTGACTGGATGGTTACAATGAAGAGCCGTCATGCTGACGGTCGCGGTTCGACTCTCGGTAGCGGATGGTAATCTTTTTTTTTTGGGCGCCATTGAATTTACTACTACTAATCAACTGTACAACATCACGCACACATTGAATTTTTCTAATCGAATTGATGTGTTGCTTTTTTGCCCACGACCAATGTTGCTTTCTTTCTCCAAGTTGCGATCCATTACGAGAAATGAAACCAAATCATGCGAAATTGCATTACAATCTTGCTTTTTTATTTTGGGTGTAGGGCTATAGAAAAAGTAAATATCTTTTATTAAAGGTGCTATAAAAGCATTTTAAATCAATTTCATGTCTATTACAGATAGTTTCAAAATTATATTTTAAAGGACTGAAGGTAAAATTGATAACAGGTTTTAGATATATTCTTAATAATGATAGTTTACCAGTTTGTTGATGAGATCTGGTAGATGTTTATACTTGTGTACAGATGGAGGTAGTCGTTTCACATAGTTAAATTCTGTCATGATGAGATCCTCCATTTAGTCGTATAACTGCTTGACCTTTTGAGCATCGAGCAGCTTTGAAGAAACGGCTAAGCTGCTAATCAATCTCACATTATTGGCCAGTTCTTCCGAAATACCGAGAATTTCGGCGAACTTTTTCGGATCTGCTAAAATACGTCGCGCCATGTTGCCGGTGTTGCTGCTACCGCTGCCTCCAATTTTCGGTCGATTCACGCTCACCTTAAACGCATCTTCGAGTTGGTTTGCAATTTCCCGGGCTTTTTGTTTAACAATAGGGTCGGCCTGAGCGAGACTGCTGTTGGTTTGCTTTTGCGCTGAGACCCGAATCAACCACTCTACAGTATTCAGTCTGGCATGGAATAGAGATGGTCCAACACGATCATCATCAGAAACGCAGAGAGGACAAGCTTTTGTATTTCGATTCTTGACTATAGCATTAGCTGCCTTACCGTCGACCATTGCGAAAATAGCTGATACAAATATTCGCAAGGTGATGCCCTGTGTACTGACCACATTAATAGGATTACGATTTATCTCATCCACTTCAGAGTAAAAGTGTTCAAAAATCTCACGCGTTACGTCATCAGTTTCCTTCAGCCATCTCATCGACTTTACTGAGATCAACTCTGAACGAAACCATCATCATTCGATTTTCCAGACATTTTTACATAAGAACAGTGCAAGTGAGAGTAATATTACTAGCGCCGATCTTCAGAACCGCATGGTTTATGAGTTTATTCAAGTATGAGGGGAGAATCGGGTAAAATGGACCCTTTACTGTGGTCAACCCTAAACGAAACCATCATCATTCGATTTTCCGGACATTTTTACATAAGAACAGTGCAAGCGAGAGTAATATTACTAGCGCCGATCTTCAGAACCGCATGGTTTATGAGTTTATTCAAGTCTGAGGGGAGAATCGGGTTAAATTGGCAATATGGACCACTTCCTGGCATCCGATCAAAGTGAAATCTGTTCCATTCAGTTTTTCAGGTTTTGCAGCAAATTTACAGTGCATTTGGATGTAATATAATAGCACCAAGTTCTGTTTTTGGGTAATAATCCTAATTTGCATCCAAAATGAGGGGAGAAATGGGCAAAATGGGACAGTTACTGTGGTCAACCCTAAATGAAACCAACACCATTCATTTTCTCGCATTTTTTCCCATAAGAAAAGCTATTTTTCAGGACTCCAACCCTGCGCCGTCTAAATTAATGGGATTTTGGTTCCATTTTTGCCCACTGTGCATTGGAGGCATAATTTCCAAACTATGTGGAATACAATGTACACTGAACCAGAATGCGAATTAAAAGAATAAAATTTCAGCCTGAGTTTTAATGCAAAGCTCTAGATAAACAATAGAAAAGGGCCTATCAACATTTGTAAACAAACGCTGCTGGCCCTTTTTCCTCGCAAAGCGTAGGCCACCCACGCAAACCAATGATGCTGTAGGTTTGCGTGTGTAGCCTACGGCTTGCGAGAAAACGGGCTCAGAAGTGTTTGTTTACAATTGTTGAGAGGCTTTATTCTATTGTTGGTCGAAAGTTGCCTTCCACAAAATTGTCTACGTTATACGTGCGGGACTTAACATGCGGGATACAATTGTCATTAAATTAATGAGTCAATTTATTTGCTTTGGTAACTACGTAGACATTATCGGAAGAAAATTCCAGGAGGTTACTGGGCACAGCCCTAGGCTGAAAGTTGCAGCGGGAAAAAATGGATTAAGCTTGAATACATCAAAGACTAGGTATCAACTGGCAGAAACACACAGGCAAAAGTGTAATTAACTGTAGGAGATGAGTTCGAGGTGATGATAGATGAGTTTGTGTATCTTCTGTCATTGGTGACGTCAGACAACAACTGCACCAGAGAAATTCGAAGACGCATAATAACCGGAAGTCATGCTAACTTTGGACTCCACCACATCCTAAGGTCTTGTAAACGTCACCCTCATACTAAGTGTATAATGTACAAGACGCTGATAAGACCGGTAGTTCTCTACGGGCACGAAACGTGCTCTAAGGCATACAATATACCTCCATCATTCTTGGTTCATGGCGTATACCTTTTACTCCCTAAATCTTGCTCCACCTGAGCTATTTAACCATCTTCCTCGTTGCGCCCCTCATCGCCTTGTGCTAACCGGATTCACATCGATCACCATTTTCGCAGAATACCAGTGCGCCATTCATGTCCTGTCCAGTGTATTGGTGCAGATTTGACCATCTTACGAATTCTGGGGTCGTCAACAAGCTGAGCAAGCTTATGGTCTGACGTGGCGTTCAGTGAAAATAGCGTTGTGCCATTGTCAAACCCATTCAGCGTCTATTGTGAACAGATCGCGGCGCCATCGTGTAGCTCATCGCTATTGTGAAAGGACAGAAGAAAATGTATGCGAGGAACAACAAGGCGATTGCGAAGCGCCGAAACGATAAAGACGAAGCATCCTAGTAGGAAAGTAGTGCATGTTCTACTTGTAAATTTCTGGAAATAAATTGATTGAAAGTGCATGCTAGTGTTGTCCTTTCTTGATGCGTAGCCCTGTGGTGTTCTTTTGCTAGGTCTAATTTGGTCTCGGAAGTTCTGCTGGATTGATTGGCTTGTTTATTCTTTTGGGTTGTCTTCCCCTGCAGTATGTCGCTACGCAGTGTATCTGGCATGTTGAGGTCGCGATTTGTGGAACATCAAGTCGATAAGGAGTGTAGTGCAAGGTAGTGCGCTGAATGAAATTCGATTAATTACGTTGCCCGTGGTTAATCATGGTGCGGTGTTTGATTACATTATGCCAGAGATAGGGCCTGTTCATAAACCACGTAGACTTATTTTTGAACATCTCAACCCCTCCTTCGTAGACTTTCCTCCATACAATTTTTTAAATTTTTGTATGGAGCGTAGACGCTTGAAGAAATTCGTCACCAAATTGAGCTAATTTTGAAAACCACTGGAGAGAAAGCTGACGAGGGCGTGAAACAAAAGCTCATAGAAGAGAACGATCTTGTGCTGAGCAATCCCGAAGATCGGTATTGTGTGGCAAAAGCAATTTTGCTTGGGATGCAATCTCCACCTCCATCCGCTTCGACCACTGCTAGAACAGGTCAACATGGTGACCGTTCTAAAACAACAACGTTCATTAAGGTGAAATTTCCTGAAATTCCCTTCCTTCTAACGGTGGGAACATCAGTGGATCATATTTCGTGATAGTTTTCGCAGCCTCATTAACGACAATAAACTGCTTACCGACATCAACCGCATCAGTTATCTGAAGTCCGCCTTTTCTGGAGAAGCCCTTCAAAAAATCAAGGCCGTGGAACTCTCGTCGGCGAACTATGCCATTATGTGGTAAGCGCTGGACTCTTAGATAAACTATTTGCTGTAGAGAGTGTAAAGCGGAAAAGCTACGATGGGTTAAGCCATCTGATTGGTGGATTCGAGAAGAATCTTCAGATGCTCCAGAAGATAGGCGAACAAACTGGCACATGAAATACGATCCTGGCATAACGTTTGCATTAAAAAAAATGAACAAAAATTGCCGATTTTTCATGGGTTTACCTTCACCCGCACTGACGAAACTACCCATGCAGCATCAATCATAGTAACCCATGAGTCAGCAGACAAAATTTGACAGCTCTATCAGTCGAACTCTAATCGTGATGGGTGAAGCAACTCCATTCTGAAGTGTGCGCGTTCAAAGAACGGCCGGGCAAGGACGCCGGATACGCCCGTTCCGGCACCTACAACATCTTTGGAATATTAGACAACAATCAGAGCATCGGAAGATAGCCCGGTTCCAGACGGCCGCCGACCCTGAGCGACAAGAAGCTCCAAAGGATGCTGAAGAGAAATATCGAGGAAACAGTGAAAAAATACCTGGCAGACATGAACATTCATGTCAGGAACCGGAAGTTGCGTCCACTGGTTTCGAAGCTGCAGACAGCGGCAGCGGCTGAATAAAATGGTCAACTCGATTTTTCCGGCGAATCGCGACGTGGCGGTACTAATGGACGTCGAGACCTATCTCACCCTGGATGCCAACGAATGGCAGGGAATTTCGTATTTTACTTCCCCCACGAAGGAAGTGAGCACCAAGGTGAAGTTCATTTTACACACCAAGTTCCCAAAAATGCTGTGGCTGACAATCAGCGAGAAGGGGATGTCAAAGCCGCCTTTTTTCGCTCCGGACTGGCCGTGAACGGGGAAATTTTTGCAGTACGAAATGCGTGCCGGAAGTTGCGTCGTTTATCAAAAACTACCATAAGGGCGAAGACGCGGTGTTCTGACCGGATCTGGCGTCGGCCCACTACTCGATGCGATCGTTGGAGGAGCTTCTGAATATCGAGTCGGCGCGTTTGCTTGTGGCAATTTTCAAATTTTCGTCTGCAGGTTCCACAACGACACGATGCTGTCTTCAAGGCGAAATGGTGCTGGAATTGTTTGAACCCTGCCACCATGCACAGAACTGCAAGAAGGGTGCCTGTCGTCACTGCCAACAGAAACATCACACTTTGCCTGCCAGATCCTCTGTTCCAAAGTCGCATTCAAATCCTCCGTCACTGAACCGACAACAGTCACAACCCCAGCCATCAAACCCAAACCATCCGACACAGAACACTAACTAATACCGGTACACTCGCCACATCGCTAGGACAAAGCATTTCATCACAAGCCACAAATTTATCCACAGTCACAAGTCAAAAACACGTGGCACTCCCAATCCTCCGCACCCTTGTCAACATCAAGAATCGTTACGGAAATTACATGCTGGTACGAGCGCTGCTGGACTCGTGTTCCCAAAATTGTCGGATGACGAAGGAATTTTCAAGCAGACTGGATTTTCATCAAACAGCGTCCCGCCTATCCGTTCAAAGACTTCGACGCGATTGGTCAGTAGTCTGTCGAAGATTGGAAGCGAGAGATGGAGTTTTAGATACTTCGACGTTTTGACTGCATCTCTACCCATTGCTCCTTGCGATGTCAGCGGATGGAAACTCTCGCTTCTATGAACCAGTAGGTATCATTATCGGAGCAGAATTCTTCATAGATCTCACGAGAAGTGATGAACAACAGAAGGCAACTGAAAATGGTCCAACGTTTCAGAACACCGCGGAATAGTTATATTATATAGGTTCACGGTCACTTACATACGTCTGTTCTACTTCCGAACTTCAAGATCAACTTGTGAAAATTTGGGAGCTGGAAACCGTGTCGTAGCCAAAGCACGTGCTCTCTTGAAGGATCGGCGTGCGAGGAAAATTTCTATCAGACAACGATTCGAGACAAGACTATCAGATTCATTCCCAAGTAACATTTCTAAAACCGTCCAGCTTTATTAATAAAATGTTTTATGAAAACCACTAGAAATCAATTTGGTTTTATTGTGACAGTAAGAGGTGCCAATAGGTTTCCAATTTTAGTCAAGTTTATGAGAACCTACACTGCTTCTTCAAAACCATCTTAAAACTTGTCTTCCAAAGTTCCTTTTACTTCTATCGAAGGTTTTACTTTGACATTATGAACTCGTAAAATGTTGTTTTGAAATGTCGTTTTAGAACTCATTCGAATTATCTTATTATGATCAGTTGATAAAACATTTAAGAACCATTTTGCCTCCAGTAAATGCATTAAACGGCCAATTGGCATTGAGGAAAGTCACCAAATGACCCAATAGTTTTACAGTAGCCATGGTGATGATAAATTGGCTTTATGGCAAAACTTTGATTTCTTCCAATCGCCATATTGAAATGCATGAAATAATTGAAATGTGGAGAAACGAAAAATTTCAAGGCCAGACCAGGAATTGAACCCAGTCACCTCAGCATGGTGTTGCTTTGCAGCTGCGCCTTTACGGACTGAGCTAAAGAAGGACCCAGAATATGTTTTACACTAGAACATCATTCGCTTCGAAATATATACCAGGCTTTCAAACAAAACACAATGGGCAGTTTTTTAAACTACATTTTGTTAACCTTTATTTACTATCTATAACTAATGTAAATATATTGGCGGGGGACTTTTGAAAACAGGCATTCCAATGCAGCTCCTGGTGAAAAGAAGTAGTGGTATTTCCAGTTCTTGTTTTAAAAGGAAAAGTTTTCTATTCACCAAACTATGAATAAACTGCCTATGTTTGAAATCACCATCCTTTTTCTACCTAAAAAATGCAGAGTATGATCATTCAGCCCACTTCCGGAGATGAGTTCCATATTCAAGCGAAACAATCAGATGACTTTGAATTACATATTCCAGGCAACAAGGGTTTGGTATTTGGGTGCACTGAGGCAGAGAAAGGGGCGTAAAAATCGTGCAAAATATAAAAACGGTGCGGGAAATTTGAATCTTTATGATAATACACCATCGTAAAAGTAATGGCTTCTCGCACCCACCCGAACAATGTGCCGAATTTTCGGATCATCATCATTTTCGTACAACCCAACCTCAAACCGGGCAAAGCTACCTTGGTTGGTTGGAACATGTACACCGAAACAAATTCCGGTAAAATGTAATTTCCTTTCATACCTTCAAACCGGTCGGTCGCCGTATCGTCGTCAGCCGGTGAGAATACACTTCTATGGAAATCAGATTTTCCTAAAAAATAAAACATTCCGTGAGCTTGCCTGAGAACCGCACGAAAAGAGCACATTGTTTCCAGCAAGAACAGCAGTCAATTTTCGATTTCTTAATGCTATTCATTACATCGAAGTAATTTGCCGACATTTTCCCACTCCCCTACCGAGACAACAACGATAAGAAACCGAGGTGGATGTTTCAACCACATTGGGGTCTCTTCAGTCTAGGTCAAAAACAGGAGAAACGATCCAACCAAAAACAAAACCTCTAGAACCACCGACGTGGTGAATCGCAAAAGCATGGCGCACATTTAACTTAAATTGCCCACGATTTGTGATGATGAAATTGATTTACATTTTCATGAATCTAAGAGGCGCCGATTCCTACTTCCGAACAGAAATAAAACGGACGCAAAAAAGGGAGGAACAGGAAATTTTCATTAATGAAACCTTTTTGGCAGGGAAGTTCCGGGAGGGACGAGCAATAAAGGTGATGGAATTTCGCTAGCCCAATCAAGGAAGGTGCTAATTTTGCATCATTAGTGTCGGGTTCAATTTGAAGCGATTGAGAACAGTTACCGATTTACCCATTTTGAGCGGAAAAACGGTCAATTATAAATTGCAGTAATTTCGTTGAGATGACGTTCGTTGCTGATTAGAGAAGCGATCTGCATTGCACGAATGCAAATTTGACATAATTGACAGCACATTTGACAAACTTCATTTTGCTAAACAAATCATATTCATGTTTCCAAAAGTCAAATGCGTAACAAATCTCAGAAACCGAACATGGCAAGTGAACATTTTGTACTTCCACTCGTGCCCAGATAGACGGTAAATCATGCGAAAAGGCATTAAAGAATTTAAATAAATTATGTTTATGAACTTTTCTTTTTCCTGCCCCCCACCGATTCATCCATCTCGTCCGCGATAACACCCTTCTTTTTCAAGGAAAAATCAGAATACCCTCAAGAAGCTGTATCAGCTAAGGACACAGATTTTCCCGACGGGTAACAGCAAGAGGCAGAAGAAAATTTTATTTACATGCATGAAGTGAGCGTGGAGCACATACATCTTCTTTTTTGGCATTTTGAAAATATTTCGTTGCTCGCTTTGGTGAAGTATCATGCGTAGAAATTAGGGATGAGCAGGTTGTTTAAGTATGCAAGAGGCACGGGTGAATCACAGGATCATAAGCAAACATAGACTGATAAGTTGAGACCGGCGTGTGGCGGCTGGATCGAGGTTTTCTGTATGAGCGAGCTGTCAGTGGTTATGTTTCGCTTGATGCAAAATTCGAGGTTTCAAAGTGTGCAC